>JAOEHY010015509.1:0-13848 GCA_025447955.1 Psilopsiagon aurifrons
CCACACCACAAGGGACAGCATTAGCAGCTTTCAAATTCACAAGCTGCAGTGAGATTCAGCTCCGTGTTAGTGCAGCTGCCTTTGCTTCTGGATAGGCAGGCACACGAGAGGGAGCAAGCTCACCCCTGCTAGCACAGAAGCAGTGTGCCATGGCGCCTTTGCTGTGCTTTTATTCCTCCCTCTGTGATATAGGAATAACACAACTCCTTTTTTCACCTTTGTCTCTGTCTATCTGAGCTGCAAATTCTTTGCCTCTCACTATCAGTGTGTGCCGTACCTAAAGCAGCTGGTCTCTGTTAATGTTTCTCATCACAGTGATGACACAGATAGATAGTCAAAGTCATTGGAGTGCTCAGTTAAATCTGCAGGAGTTTTTTCAGAGGTTGAGGGCTGCCATCTGCAGTTTTTAGCTACGTTTTCAAGGATTAGGATTTTCATAAATCAGATGTCAACAGAAATTATTGTTCTCAGACACTGCTGCACCACTTGTAAGAAAAATTCCAAGTTATTTATCATCTGCATAACAGGCATAATCTGTCAGACATCTCCATTTTCAAAGAAACTGTATTGAGACATAAAGGAGACATTCTTTGGCTATAACTGGATTTCTTAATTTCACCTTTAGACACTTTTCCCTAAAACTGTGACAATTCCATTATGCTCTTCTTAATTTTTCAGAAGGACTTTTTCTTTCATTAATTTATCAATGCTCTTTGATCTACGGGCAGCATTAACAGAACAGTATTTTGACAGCAGCTCAAACTGCATCTTTCATTTCATTGTTTATTTTTATTCTCAAAATAATCCCTATGTCATCCTGCACATTTTTGTGTAATATTAAATGGTTCCTAAAAAGGATTTTTTATCTTTTGGTTCTCTGATGCTACTGGGTTTGATGTTGATCCATATGAAGTTGCAGTACATTAACTTTGCCAGAACTGAAGTACTGGCAATCTTCTTCACTCATTTCTGCAGCTAGGAGAAGCTCCATCTCCACTCCAGCCATGCACACTGCAACTTTACTCTTTCCAGAAAGGTACAAGAGAAACCATCACGGGAACTTCTTTCTTTTCAGGAATGAATCAGATTAACCAACAGGATTTGCTTTGTTAAACTCTAATTTGCTGCAAAGATTCTGGTTTGACAGAATGAAATGTCATGGCAGCACAGCTAAACAAACACTTACACTTCCCTCATCCCTAAACAACAACCAGTAGCTCTCGGTGAGGATCTTTCTGCTTCATTCAGAGAGGCCAAAGAATGCATTTTCAATGCAATCCAAAACACTGTGTTTTCTTGTGTGGTTCCTGAGAACATACAGCAGCTGACCTGACTTGAACACAAGGAAGAAATCCTGTTTTCAGACTACTATGCTTTGCTGCCCAAAATACACCATCAAGATAGTTAGATGCTTACTTAGGAGTGTCTACAGAAGCATGGTTCCTGTGGAAAAACCCTATCTCAGTATGCAGAGGGGAAAGCACTTCCTTCGGATTTACACTGACCTCATGGCAGAGTTGCTGCTTCCCAAGCACACTCACTCAGTTTTGCATTCCTCACGTTCTCACACCATTTACATTTCTCAGCCCCCGCACTTACACACAGACAGTCCTGCTGGGCTGAAGTTAATATTGCATGACTGCTTCCTGACAAGAAAAGGAAAATAAAAAAAATAAATAGAAAATCCTTTTAGACTATAGCACAGTTTCAGAAAATCCTGGACTCATTTCTACACCAACTGACACTTGCCATTAATCTCACAAATCTGTAAAGAAAACAGTTGCAAAAAGGTTTTTCTAATCCTCTATCTCTGCTAGAAAGGCCCTGGGAGTAAGCTGAAACCTAAGTGAGAAGGAAGAGCTAGTTCTCCCTGGTGCTTGTTCACCTGTCAGCCTTGCCTCTGCCCATTCCCCCAGTGAAGTCAGGCTTTCTGGAATGTGGGAGGTATATCAGATGGTGTCTGTCTACATCAAAGACAAAATAATGCTGTTACACAGAATGTAGAGCTGTTGTGTTTTGGTCCTTTTCAATAATTCTTCCTGAAAAATATGCCTTCACAGTCAGAATACAGCTTTTTTAAATGCTCCTTTAATAATGGCTAGTCTTTCTTTGGGAAACCATAACCACTCTACTGTTTTCCTTCACTTAGGAAATTAAATATCTATCTAAACAGAGGTTGTTTATGCTTAGAAGTCTTTCAGAATGCTAAGGCAGTGCTGTAAGGTATCTAGTCTTCAATACATCTCACTGGGTACAGACCAGCTCTATCATTTGAAAGTGTCAGCATCTATAGGCAAAGTATCACTGTTCAAAGACAATGTATTCCCAGTAGGCACATGCACACAGTGTGCACATATATGACATATATATATACCCAGACATAGAGATCACAGATACAAAGATCACTCACATAAATACATTGAGAAACCATAGGAAATCTGCCTTTCTTCCTCCTTTCTTTTCAAGACTTGCTCCTCTTCTCTCAGGGCTCCTTCTCCTTTGGCAAACTAAGGCACCGGTAACTTTCATACCCCAAGTGTCTGTGCACAACTTGATTGCCTATTTCTTTTCCCAGACTCAGAGAAACTGTAATGCCTGTTGCCACAAAAATGTTGAAAGGTGCTGTTACATTTGACTACCTCTATGTTGCTAAAATATTAATGCTGCTTTACAATTCAGTTTTATTAGTGATACTTTGGGGCAGACCTGTTTTCTATTACTTAAATGCAAATCACCAAGAAGTAAAGTGTTTCCCTATTTTTAGGTTTTGGAAGAGAGAAGTCATGCTGCATTTTTAGACTTTGAACATATGCCTGAAGCAAGCCAGCACTACATTCTGGCTTCCTCAGAAATGGGCTTTTGTGACTGTTGTAAGCATCCATCCATCCATTAATCAATTCATGCATCCATCCATCCATCCATCCGACTATCTATCCAGCCCGCCAGCCACCACTCCCCCTCACAATTTGTGATCCATTGTCTAATATCAGTCAGGTTTGACAGAGAATTGTAGTCTCAAAAATAATTAGATCCTTACAATTTTCACCAGTTGTTCCAGTGTTTAAAGGGTGGCTACAAAGATGGGGACTCCCTTTTTACAAGGTGTCATATGGAAAAGGGGTGATGGGCATAAGATACTCCCAGTGAGACTTGACTGAATACAAGAAGAAAATTTTTCACAGTGAGAACAATCAGCCAGTGGAATAATCTCCCCAGGGAAGTAGCGGATTCCCCAACACTGGACACTTTAACATTCAGCTGGACAGCGTGCAGGGACTTCTAGTCTAGATCATGCTTTGCCTAGAAAGGTTGGACCAGGTGATCCTTAAGGTCCCTTCCAACCTGGTATTCTATGATTCTAATTCCATTTTCACAAAACATGTAGGAACATAATTGTTTTCAAGGGAGAGGAAAGCAACCTAAATTAGTGGTCCTCAAGGAAAGGCCTCACCCAGTACAAACTCAAGAGTCTTCTGTTTGCTCTGCCAAAACCCAAACAGCATCAGCAGAGCTCCATGCTGGACACAGATGTACTTAAGTAATTTATGAAAGAGACTCTGCGTGGCAATGATGGTTAGCTATTAAGTGAAGGTCACTGTAAGCATTACAAGTGTGAAGAATGTCACAGGGGACAGCAGGAGGATCCTGATACAGTGCAGTGTGAGGAGCGTATAGAGAGAGTACACTAAGCCTGAGAAATCAGGCATTACTAGTTCCATCATTAATGCAGTAAGTTGTTCTTCTCTGTTTTCCTAAAGAGACTAGGACCGCAATCTTGCCATTTGAGGAAACGTTCTAATGTCTGAATTTCCACTTCAGTATGCAAAAAGGGCTCTGTGCTGCCTGAGCTGGGATGCCTCAATAAAAACAATAAAAAAGAGAACTTTGGATGACCAAGGTTGCCTGAAGTGTGCCTTGCTTCATTGCTTATAGTCTTCAAAACTAAACCATCTTACTGAAGATACTACATGCATAGGTGTGTTGCCATAGAACTTCTGGAAAAAAAGCATTAATCCAAATTTCAAAGGTCCTTCAGTACACATAAAAAAATTGAGCAATTTTAGTTTATGGAAGTTGTTTCTTATGTGTGCACATAAAGCATTCTGCAGTAAAATCAAAATCGCATGCTGTTTCATGATTACTTACAAGTTACTGCTTCTGCATTACTGTGAACTAACAGCAGCAATCCTGCGCACAGAGTCTGGCAAAGGACTATTAGGATGCTTTCTGAAATTACTAAGATATGAAATGACATTTATGCAAAGAAAAGAAAACAAGGAGATTTTCACAGTTCAGGAAGATTGACTTATTAGTCAGTGCTTATTCATGCGCTGACTAATGTGAGATGTCACTTGTACAGAAGCAAATGTCTCCACAGCTTGCAGCACTGGAAGCCCACAGGTGGTCTCCAGACAGTGAGAGTCTTCCCCTCAGATCAGAAAATATTCTCTTTAAACTATGTTGACATTTTTTACAATGAACAGTTATAAATTATAGCCAGCCTGTCCCTGAGCAGCAATTGACTTACCCAGGCAATTCCCTCCCATTTATGTACTGGGCATGAAGTGCTGTGGTACAGAGTATCCCCTTGGCCAGTTTAGGTCAGGTGTCCCATCTCTGCTTCCTCCTGGCTTCTTGCGCCCCTCCTCACTGCCAGAGCATAAGAGGCTGAAAAGTCCTTGGTCAGGGTAAGTGCTACTTGGCAACAAATAAAACATTGATGTGTTATCAGCATTACTGTCAGACTAGAGCCAAAAGCCAGAACTGTACTACCTCTTAGGAAGAAAATCAGCTCTATCCCAGCTGAAACCAGAACAAGGTGACATATGGTGGCTCATGCAACATTTTGCTCAAAAGCCATATGTTATACAGCTCTATTCTTTGCAAATTATAACAAGAGACTCAAAAACTTTGACTGGCAACCACCCTCTGTTAATCACACTTCTACTGTCCTGTGAAGGTAACTGATTCCTTACATACTCAATACTGCAACGTACTTGGCCATGTCAGGGTTGTCTAAGTCTTCCCAGTGCCAAGTTCTGCAAAGCCAGATGTGCTAAATAATGGCTTTTAGGCACTGAAGTTCATGATTGAGAATATATCATCACTGCCCATGGCAGGGGGGTTGGAACTAGATGAACTTAAGGTCTTTCCCAACCCTAAGTATACATGATTCTATGATTCTATAAACTCGCTGTTGTACATTGAGAGAACCAGCATCTGAATGATTTAACAATTCTGTCTGCCATAAATGTTTTTAGAACATAAACCCTCAGTGTTCCTGAAATAGCAACAGTAAAATAAATAAATAAATAAATAAATAAGAAATGAAAGCTTTTAGCACATAATTTACTGTGGTAGATTAGGATGCATAAACTGGGTAATAAAGGTAATACTGGGTGCCCTAGATTATGGATGATACATTATATTTGAATGTGGGAAGAATGTGCTCTTAGTTGCTCTCCTATGTGTGTAAGAGCTAGGTACAGCATCATGATGCAAGAATGGATGTTCCATGAAGACTAACTGCTGATGCAAAGCCAGATAAAAGTCCATACTTTGAATAATTCAATCTTCATACTAAAGCAAGAAAAGTGAATTTTTAAGAACACATGGTGTTATTTATAATATCTTTTTTAATTAAATGACCAGGTGCAGGTACATGCGCATGTCCTTGTGTCTCTGCATGCAATTAATAAATGCAATTAATAACCTTAATAATTCTGCTATTCTGTGATATTTTATTCAAGTATTACAGACAGAATGAAACCTACTTGCTATCAGCTATTTGATATTTAAGATGTCATTAAACTCTTGGAAGCAGATTAACTGAGATACAGTGTGAATATACATCAATGAAGTAGCTATAGATGCTTCAAAGCACTTTGCATGTTTGTTCGGTTTCAGCCACCTGCATCTCTCATTATTGAGCTCTTTGCCTGTGTATCCTCAGTAGCAATGCCCATTGTGCATTTAAATCTCTGCGCACACCCACAGCTACATGCTACCCTTTGAATTCCAATTCATGAGGAATTCTCATATAGGAACACATCAGTAGTTTCCTTGTAATGAACATGGCCCCACACTGAAATGTAGGACTTTTCTTGTTCCAGTGGAAAGCTTTTCCCAGTGTCTACCAGTAACTTGAGACAGTTATGCAAGCAGGTGTGAGCAGCCAGAAAGGTGACCTAGTTGGAAGGGAAAAACTGACAAAAGAAAATGCCTGTGAACATGTTTTGCCATGACAGAAGTGAAGACGTGACCATTTACAGGAAACGTTCTGCGTTGCAAACTCAATCATTTCCAGATTTTTTTCCTTTTTAATGAGGGATGTCATCTAATGTCATCTAACAAACACAGGACACAGGACAATCTAGCATTCCTGACAGTAGGTGCTGTTAAGTCTCCTGCCTAAGAACATGGCATCATTAACAATCATGACAAAATCCTCAGCAACATCACTGAATTCTCTTTCTAAAAATTCAAAATTCCTCCTTCTTTGATAACATCTGGCTAACATGAGTTGATCCAAAAGAGATGTATGCCTACAGTAATTCATAGACATGTTGTCTCACATGTAAACTGATTCAAAAGCTGTTTTCCTTCATTTTAAATTGTTATGCAGCTCAAGCTCACAGGTGGCACAACAATCAATATATGACTTGATAAAACAGTTTAATATTTCCCTATGGTGTTTCCATTACATACACAGATATTGCAGGTGATTACTTTGGTGCAACAACACAGAGACATTTAGGTTTTAACTTCTAAGCAAAGACCAAATGCTCAGTGGTTTCAGTGAGAAGAGGTCAATTTAAACAGGATTTAGACATCTGATTCCTTTAAGGATGCAAACCTTTGTCTTTCTATAGCAGATAGTTCACCATTATTTTCTGGACAGTACAGTGTTGATTTTAGCTTTTAGCTCTTCAGGCTTTGTGAAAGTTAGTCATTATATAATATGATCAAGAAATTCTAGGAGAAATTTGGATCATTATCAACTATATTTAGCAATCCACTTTCAAAGCATGAATAACTCCACCATTAAAAACCAACTCTATTATAATGTCTGAACATAGATAAATAGCACTTTGGTGGCCATATGAAACTTCACAGCTGTATTTAATCTTTCTTTGACACTTAGCATTACATTTCTTTTATGCACATTAAAGCCTTCTGAAACAGAAAAATTAGAAGTTTTCTTTTTACTGCCTAGTAACTATTAAATTGTGAATCTTTGAACTTTACAGCCCTAAATTTATTGGAAAGACCCTTACTGAAAATATTGGGGTTTGGTTAGTAGCATGTTAGAACTACTTGCTATGCAACAGGAGGAGTTTACTGACATTTAACACATTGAATCCCCCGAGTACAGTAATTTAAGAAATTGGTTACAAATGGAGTTAATCTAATCTCACTTAAGAAGCTTCTCAGTTAAGAAGCTTTGATTCCCTTTCCTGTGGGGTCATCTTGGCAGACTCTAACTTAAAAATCAAGCTCAGAGAAGCTCATGTAAAACAAAGATCTCTTAAGACTACTTAAATAGTTCAGAATCAGATTTTCACAACATGGAAAATGACACCAACTTAACTATAGCTCATTTCAACACTGTCCTCATAAATGTTGTGATACTAAGTTCTTTTTGTTAGACTGAGTAATCCCCCATGTAAATGAACACTTTGGTGGTTATATATTGGAGCTAAGAAAGTGGCACTTCCAGAACTCTTCGTATTGCTTTTCGGATTAAACCTTTTTCTGGATATATCATCACATTTTCTTTACTACACTAATTTCAGTAGTTCCCTGTAGTTAGAGGAATTATTCTGTGACACTACTGCTTTTCTGAAGTCTTTTGCCTCTCTTTGTTTCTCTTGCCTACCAGGCTTCTTTCTAATTTGCATATGTCAGTCTTTGTCTGACTCATTTGCTTAATTAAGAGTATAGTTCTGCTCTACTAATGAGAACAAAACCCAACTCCTAAAGAGCTTGTTAACGTAGAACGGAGAAACTGTGTTAGGATTCTAATTCTTGGAAAGCAATCTAATCACCAGTGCAAGATTAATATTAATGTTAGGAGGAAGAACCTTCTTATGCCTCAAGAGATTATAGAAATATTCCTTATGTTATTAACTATGCTACAGGAACTTTAACTATATACAAGGTACCATCAGAAGGATGAAGAACGACTTTCAAATTTGGATTCCTCAAGGTAATTACTTTAAGCTGTTTCTTTTATAGGTCTGACTTTTATGGTGGTTCACACACATGCATGCCTCTTAATGGAGGTGAAGGAACATTCACATATTTTCTTCATCTGAAAATTAGGCAACCTTAGATAGACACCTAAATGACATTCCTTAACATTCTCAGCTTTGACAATTTTAGTTTTGATTTAAGCTGTTAAAAATCAGAGGACTCCAAATCCAAGCAAGTACAGAGAATGGCAAAGGAGAACTACTGTACCCCAGAGGGCTGTATTTTAGAATGCAATGTCACATGGCAGGCAAAATTATTTTGGCTCTTACTAGTGGCATTAGTGGTATGCTACAGGGAGCAGAGACTAGGTCACCAGCAAAACGTGACAACTATAAATGGACTGGCACGTTATCAGCTGTAAAGCTTACATGTAGGAAAGAGCACCATAACTTTAAAACAAAATGCTGATGTCAAATTCGAATCCCATATATGCCATCAAGAGCTTCAGCAAATGAAGGACGCTACCCTAACCCTTAGGGGTATCCAAGGTACCTGAATGATAGCTGGAAGTCAATGCATGTTTAAAAAGTCAATGTTTGGCCATAATACTGTTTACTCTTTTTTGAAATAGCTAAAACTCTTTGTATGATGAGAAATTTCAAAGATTTTTGTCTCCAATATACTTTCACATTTCTCCTTATGTTGATAACCGCACTGTAACCATGTCTTGTCAGACCAAATCAACAATGAACGTTTAGAAAGGGATGTGTTTTGTTTGTAGCTGTTTCTCACTACAGACAGTATACAATACATCTACAGGAAGAACAAAAGCTTGACTATTTTAAAAGCTATATATTCCTTTTGTTAAGAGTAACATAAGTATGACTTCTGTGAATGGCAGTAGATATGGAAACATTGCTAATACCAGTGCAGTCATTGTAACAAATGTATAATGCCTTCCTTCTGTTACATGACAACACTGTCTTGTAATCCCAGATGTAATAAAGATCCTTCTCTACACCACTTAAGCTTATTAGGAAGAGGGGAGCTTTAACTGCTCAACAATTTTGGCACTTGTGAATTTCCTGATTTAATTTGGTTTAAGCTGAAGGTATAAACATATTTAGTTTCCCAAGCCTCCATTGCAAAAGATCATGATTGCATCTGTTGTAGTCATGGTAATTTTCAATAAGGTAGAAGAGATAGCCATTACCTATATCATTTGCAGACACCAGTCAAAGCTGTATGCTCAAAGACATAGAATTCCCACAATATATTCGAGTAATAATTCACATGGCGGAATTTATGCCTACTTCCAGGTGATGTATACTTCATGCCTTTAATCAGAAAAACGATTGTTTTTCTTCTTAGTTAAGGCAGTTACAGATAGCATTCTAATGTATATCTCATCTTCAGCGTAATCTTTGCAAGTGACTGAATTAGTGAAGGAATTCGACTGGAATTTAGCCTGGGGCAAAAAACTGAATGGGTTAATTCTATCCCTTCTAAATCAACTGCCTCTTAATTTCAGTGACTGTCCCCTTAAGAAGATGAAAAGGTTCTAATTGCCTCCCTGTAGACAACTTGTAACTGCCTATGCCTCTGAAATACATTTTTATACTCCTGTGCTGTATTTTTTGTGCAGTGTGATTACATATCAAGCTGATAAATATTTTGTGATATCATCAGGTTATTTCTGAGATGTTTCCTGACAAGATGGCCAAAATAGGGTGCTATATAACTGGTAAAAAAACAGACTGGGACGATACAACAGACTTATTCTTTCTTTTTTCTTTTTCTTCCCAATTTCCATATCTTTTTCCTTTCCTTTATACAGCTGAGGATATTACAGATATGCCCTTAAATTTTTGTCAGTTACTGACAAAATCTACCTTTGTTGAGGTAGAATTTAGTGTAATGATACATATCTTTGTATTACTAATAGCTCCAGGTAAAGCTGTATTGATTCATATTGACCCAAGCATAAAGACGGATATAGCTTCTAGAGAAGGGGGATCGAACCCAGTATTTTATCAGATAAACCTGTATTTCAGAGTATCTGGGCTCAACATTACGTATCTTGAAAAAGAGCACAGATCTTTGGCCTCTCCAGAAATGTCCTCATATGATTCCCAGCGTAAAGTGTCAACTGCCGATACCTTTTATTGGCTTTTTAGGGCTCCCACAGTTCTTTTCCACAAGCAGAGGTCATAGATAGGGATTCTGCAATCATTTATTATTGCTGGGGCATGTGAAGTGCACAAGTGGTTACTATTTCAAATGTCTCATGTCATTCAAGCTTTCCCTCATATTTTCCCTTGGCTTTCTGACAAAGATAAGAACCTTTAAAAAAGAAATAACCAATGGTTAGCTCTGTAACAGCTGAAACAAATCTAAAATGGCATTGCTGACTTTGTAATGCTATTTATCTTGCTGGTATCTGTAATAAATACTTTATTAATAATATATAACATCTAAAGAACCTACATATTGACATCTGCCATCCTAAAGTCTTCATAATAGCAGCAGATACGATGCGTAACATTTATTTACATTTCAAACTTGTTCCATTTTTGTTCGACTTCTCAGAAGCAGTTTTCATCATTTAGACCTTAAAACCTGAGATACTTAAACCAGCTGCAGCCTGGGGAAAAAAAAAAAAAAAACAAACAAAAAACAACCCTCACAACACAAAGAGTATTTTATTTAACATTCCTTTTAGAAAAGCTGATGGCTACTCAGCATCAGACAAAACTTGCGTATAAATGCAATGCTATGCTAAGGGATGTGAAAATACCAAAAGACCGTGAAGTACTTTCTAAGGAATTGTTAACATGTGCCCGAGGCTATACTGCAGAGTTGCAAATTTAAGGGGGGTGTTTCATCAGTATTCAAGTCATATTTGTCAGTGAGCAAGAACAACATTAAATAAAGCTAAAAAAAAGTGAAAACGTGCTATATATTTTAGAAATTCCACGTGCTGAGCAATGTTTGATTTTTTTCATTACTTTCTTAGCTATGGCCTGAAATCCAGTCCTCAGTCCACACACCTTCTTCACACAATGTTGTCATTTATGTATATTGTTATCTTGAAGCTGGCCTGGAGCCTTAAACAAAGGTGCTGCCCACCTTTCTGCCTAAGACTACTATCTCCACAGGCATGCTGCTGTAAACTGACATTGGGCAGACAGATCCCCACGTAGTCATTGAGAGAAGAGCCCCACAGCAGCTGGGAGCAGCCACTTCTGCAACTATCCCAAATAAATCTGCCACCAAATATGAGTTAGCTGTGATTCCACTTGAGGCTGAGCACTTGCAGCTTGAGCTGGCTGGAAATCTCTGTTCAAACACCAGGACTGTTAAGCATGAGGACAGTTGTGGAAACATGAAAAAGACTTGCTCACCAAATTAATAAAGATTAAGTCAAATCTTCACAGAGGAAAAGTAACAATCCATTGATTCCATCCCCCTCTAAGAGCTAGAAAATGGAACACTCCTGGAACACCAGGAGTTTTACCAGTCTACCTCAGATTTGGATGTCTATCATCTTAAGTACTTGAGGCACCTAAAAAGAAATAAAAATCACTTCTGAAATTCTTAACTTCACATTTTTCACAGCAGTATCTGCAGACATACTTGCTACTTCCAAGCCCTGGCCATTAGGCGGATATTTATGAGAAGCTAATGGATAAGAGATCTGTAAAATGTTAGCTACATCATTTCAAGTCAGTATCAAACTTACACCAAAAATTTCAGGATGTAAGCAGAGGTCAGCACTGTAAGGTACTACAAAAGCAACCCTTACAGGGAAAGAAAATACCTTCCATGAAGTAATGTAGCTGAAAACATGAAAACATGTAAACATGATCCTGGCCACTTAAGATTTTATTCACGTACATAATAGATAATAGAGCTTTGGCACACAAAACCATCTAATGGCCAATGTAGATTATTTTTTTTTTTCTGTCATCAGCATGAAATATTGATGTGATGCATACAGACTCATTTCTTTTTGAAAAAAAAAAAAAAAAAAATCCCAACAGGTGAAGAAAAAAATCCACTGTTTTCATATGGATAAATTGCTTTTTACTGGGCACATGCCAATCATTAAAGAAAAGCAGAACTCTACAAAACCACACACTGGACAACGGAAAAGCCCAAATCTGTACAGTGCACAAGTGAAAATTACAGAAAACTTACAGTAATCCCAACATACTTGTGCGCTGCCTTCAGTACTCCTTAAGCAGAGTGACTACACAAGCCAACTCAGGACAGGTTCTTCAGAAATTTCATCACCCTTTCTTTCTGATATGTCCACACCTGTGTGCAGGAAAACCTCTATAAATCTGTACTGCAATGATGATTCTTTCTGCATTTGATAATCTAAAGCTTTATTTACCTTTCCCTCAGCTCTGCTCTCCCAGACTCTAAAGGAAAATTCCACAGGGCTTCCCCATACCTGCTTTACAGGTCTATTGGCCAAGAACACACCAGGAGCATTGCTATATCTACATACTATATTCACATGCTGTGCAAGGCAGTCCTGTCATATGCTTCTGTCCTGACACTTTATGAAGCAAGTTAAAGGGACATCACATTTCTGAATGTAAAAGGGACAAACCAGCACCCATTTCAGCAGTTTCCGGCAATTATATGTGAATGTTTTTGCTTTGCAGAACTGAGGAACTGATGGTGTACTCACAATTTATATTAATGGCATTGGAAGGAAAGAAAAATTCAATTTATTCAAAGCTATACAGGAGACGTGAGTGAGATAGTATGTGATTCACATTAAAGCTTGCTGCCCACTTTAATTAAAGTAGACATCGAACTTGGCCTCAAGGTACAACTCTAAGATGATCCTCAAAGTTTGTAAAGCGCCTCAGCAATACCTGGCATCGAATGGCACAAAATTATGGGGAAAATGCCCCATTAATTAATGTGTAAGGGGTGAGGTTAAAACTGATCTTCAAGGGAATACTGACTGTGGACAGGAAGTGCCTTTCCAACAGGTCTGTAAAGGCAGAAAATCAAGAACCAGAGCTGCATAGCCTCTGTTTCATGAGGGCATTACAGCAGGCTCCATCCCTTCTAACAAGTATGATGGATACTAAGCAAAACTAAAGGTCTGTCCTGCCCTCTCGGTAGCTTAAGGCACACACGCGGCGTCTCAACAGCCATCACCGCGCCAAATCCCCCACAGCAGCCACGTTTAGTGATGCCCCGGGAGTAAAGAGAGGGAGAGCTGTCCCGCAGCCGCTCACCAGCCACAAGCGGTGAGGAAGGGGCGACAGCGCAATGGAGGGCCTCCCCTCGTCTCCCGCGGCATTCCCAGGCCCGCCTGCCTCCCCGCTCCCCGCCTTCCCGCGGGATCAGCGCGGGTTTCCCCTCACGCCTCCACCGCCGCACAGTCTCCCGGCTGTCACCATGGCAACGCCTCCGACCGTCCCCTCAATGGCTTCACCCGCGCTCCTGCGCATGCGCCACCCCACGCACGCCCCGAGGAGACCCACGGCTGGGTGGGGAGGGTGGTGTATGCGCATGCGTAGCCCGCCTGGAGGCGCCCACTGAGTGCGGGCAGAGCCGGCGTGCGGCGCTCGCTGCGGCTCCCCCGGCCCGCCCGCTGCCGCCGCCGCCTGCGCGCGGCTCCCT
>JAOEHY010015511.1:0-69761 GCA_025447955.1 Psilopsiagon aurifrons
CAGGCAGGATTTCCCCTTAGTGAAGCCATGCTGGCTGTCACCAAGCACCTTGTTGTCTTTCATGTGCCTCAGCATGCTTTCCATGAGAATCTGCTCCAAGATTTTTCCAGGCACAGAGGTGAGGCTGACTGCTCTGTAGTGCCCCGGCTCATCCATTTTCCCCTTCTTGAAAATGGGGTTATATTTCCTTTTTTCCAGTCATTGGGAACTTCACCTGACTGCCGTGATTTTTCAAATATGATGGACAGTGGCTTAGCAACTTCATTTGCCAGCTCCTTCAAGACCCTGCGGATGGATTTCATCAGATCCCATGGGCTTGTGTACGTTCAGGCTCTTAAGATGGTCTCGAAGCAGGTCCTTTCCTACAGTGGGCCCAGGGTCTTGATTCTCACAGTCCCTGCATCTGCCTTCTGAGACTTGGGTGGTGTGGTCAGAGCATTTGCCAGTGAAGTCTGAGGCAAAGAAGTCATTAAGAACCTCAGCCTTCTTCCAAATCTGGGGTAGCCAGTTCTCCCAATAGCTTCTGGAGGGGGCCCACATTGTCCCTAGTCTGTCTTTTATTTGCTATGTACCTATAGAATCCCTTCCTGTTATCTTTAACATCCCTAGCCAAGTTTAATTCTTAGTGGGCTTTAGCCTTCCTAACCTGGTCCCTAGCTTCCCAGACAACATCCCTGTATTCTTGCCAGGCTGCCGGTCTTTGTTTCCACCTTTTATAAGCCTCTTTTTCCCTTTGAATTTTCCTCAGAAGCTCTTTATCCATCCAAGGAGGTCTCCTGGCCCTCCTGCAGCACTTCCTTCTAGTTGGGATGCATTCTTCCATTGAAATCATACATGAACTCATGAATCCAATTCTGTTCTCATTTGAGACTAAGAAAAGGATCAGGGGGAAGAGCACTGTGTTGGGAATGAAAGCTCTTTGCAACTGCAAAACATCTGACAGTAGCAAATGAAAATGTATGAAAAGGAAAACATTAGGTTATACAAGCTTTAATGTTGAGGGGCTTAAAGTAAACTGCATCTCACCATTATTTTATGTTTCTTTCCTTTCATTTGTGTACCCCTGGAGAGAAGATGGCAGCGGTACTGCAAGAGCAATTAGTTTCTCTGGTAGATCAACTAGGAAGAGTAATTCCTGAAGGGAAACCAAGAGTAGTATGTGTTCATACAATTCCTGTAGTGGGACTTTAAATGTCAGGCGTTTGCCTACCCACCTGCCAGGGCAGCATCAGGAGGTTTGGGAGAAGCATCCTGAGAACAAACAAGAAGTTCTGTTTCCTCTGTCACAGGAGTGTCTCTTCTTTCCTGTTTGTTTGCTTCTTTAATTAATCTTTAATGACAGCAGATGTTTTGCTTTTGTATATAAAGCTAAAGCATGTTTAAAGTTATTGGAGTCATGCAGAGATATAAACAGACACTTGTCTGTCAACCTACCTTTCTTTCTTACAAGCTTATACTATTTAGGAAAAAACAGATAACTCCAGGCCCACAAGTGGCTGCTAAACAGACATTTTCACAACACTGCTAATGGGAAAGTGTGCTATGGGATGTGGTAACAACCCAAATACCAACAAAAAAATCCCAGCGTATTTGTATGGGTTTCATTTGCTTGCCTTTTTCTTGATTGGGAAATTTGGGCTGAGATTTTAGGCACAACTTCAACCAGCTAAGAATAAAAATAAAAATTCATATCCAGAGGGCAGGAGCAATTAAAGACAACTGTGGGAATAGTCATTTGAAGATGAACATTTCCTTTCTGTATAAATTGTACTGAGGTTGTGAAAGGGCACTGTGTGAAAAGATAGGAATCATGACTAGAGACTTCTTGTATGTGCTTCTTCCTCCAGGTGAATAACCTCTCTAGGCTTCCCAGGGCTCTCTCCTGTTTTCGTCTGTGCTGGCCCTCCTCATGACATACTTGGCTATGTCAGCAGATGCCCAGAGGCAAATGAGAGGGTGAAGGTTGCTTCAGCTATGTTTCAGCTTTTAGATACCTGGCAGGAGACTGAGCACTTCAATGAAATGCATTTCAGGACTTTTACCCCATACCACAGCACAGTTTTGACAAGATGATGCCCTATCCATACTCCTTTCTTCTCACACTGGTAAGTTACATCTTTCTCTCCCCAAGTGGGGAGACCTGTCCTTGCTGCTGGAGACATGCAGCGGGTTGCCTCCTTTCCTGAAGGCAGAAGATATGGCTTCAGGACATGCTGGCTACAACTTGTGCCTCTCCTGAGCCTTTGGGAAGTCTTTACTCCCCTTTACATTTACCCCTGAGACCTGTCCTTGTGCATACTGCATATTAGGGTAACAATTCAGTTTATTCTGAAGTGCTAAGAAATAAAGGAGCTTTGCAAAACACTGGGTGGTCAGAAGAGGAACAAAGCCAAATATACTCCAAACATCCAAAGACAGACAGCCTGGGGATGGAAAACCAGGAATGTGGAAATCCTGCCTGCAATCCGTGAAACAGCAACTGGCTGACAGGAACAGCTGATGCAGGTGGCTAAGCAAATATTCTTGTATTTAAAGGACACAAAAAGTAGATATCAGAAAGATGTGCAGATCATGAGAATGATGTCCCATTGTGAGTGACAGTATTTGGCACGTGAGCACCCTATAACTTTGCGGTGCTGTGGTTCCAGGAAGCAGCTCTATTCAGAAGGGTGGCTGGCAGGTTTCTGTCCTGTTTTGATAGGATCTGCAGCATAATGCCTTCTTTGCCGACCTCACTAGACTTGCACATTGCCTCAGTGCCCACAAGTGAGTCATTGCACACCTCTTTTCTCAGCCCAAAGCCTGCATTTCAAGCTCAAAGCGATGCATTTCATCCCTTACCTTGCAACATTTGCACACCACATGGGTGGATGAACATATGGTTTTAAGGAGTTACGTTTATTTCAGAGTGGCTTAATTCAGCATTTGAAAGACTTTTGATGGATGTAAGTAGGTGAGTTTTTGTAACATGTCTAGAAAGAAAGAGGCTGAGTTAAGTAATTGCAATGTGAAAAAGTGAAAAAGGTGGCAAAAGTGCAGATAAGCTGTGCATTGCTATGGAGTAAGGAACTCCTTCCATCCCATGTGAAATAAACCTCGGCGTTCCTTGATGCAAAAGCCATGAACACCTCCTATCAATGCTTGCCATTCAGCTTGACTTCTTTGCCATGAGTATTGAGACAAGGGGGTACAAAATCACAAAATGAAATATATAAACCTTTAGAATCAGTTTTAAGTAATGTTAAGTTTGATGGCTTTGTAACAGTAGCAATGGAAAATTACTGAGATGCATGATATACAGAGAAAAATATTGAGTACAGCTAGAGAACATACTGAGAATTCTTGTAGAAGAGACACTGTTGTAGTTGACATAGTTTAGGCCTTTATGACCTTAGTACAAAATGTGTGTAAGAAAAACAGTCTAGAAGAACAGGACGTAAAGATAGGGAGTATCTGGAATGTCAGGGGCCCAGGATGGGCTGCAGTTAAACTAACTGATAAGTAGGAGGATGGGATGATTGTTATGTCTGTGATGTTAATGAATTGATTAAGCTAGTGTAAGCATCTACTGACGTGTTTCAAAGGCTGAGAGCAGTGATGAAGATTGTTGGAAGAAGTAAGCAATCCCAAAGATCCCCACCACATTTTTTAACGCATGCAGGGAACTTTCTGGAAAATGATGTAATCCATACGTACCCTCATGAATATGTACGTGTTCTCAGTAACAATATAAGGACTACTTGTGTAGCGATACAGGGACACATGTTAGGAGGGGCTATTCCCTGTGTCTCCCAGTGCCGCAGTAAAGAATACCTGCTTGTCAACTTAATACTTTGTTGGCAAGTTTGTTCCCAGAGTCTCCCCCGAATCAGTATCCACAATGCATGTTCCTGGTACACGCTTTGCTGGCATTAGCTTCAGCTCTGCAGGAGGGGATGGGATGGTGGCCAAACATTCTCTTGTCCCTCGTGTCTACCCATGTCTTGCCCCAAGGGTATTTACTGGGATTTCTGCTTTCTAAAATGAGCACTGGGCAACCATCTCCCTGTTATTTATATGCCCTGTGTGCTTCCTGGTGCTTAGGCTACAGGTGGGGTGAAGGTTTTGGATCTTCTGCAGCAATGTGAGATGGTACCCACAATTCTAGCAGATCATATAATCACAAGGAGGTGGGATAAGTTACTCTTTAAGTATGCATAGGGAAATATGGCTTGAGACCCTTCTTACGATACTGAAGTATTTTGCTATTGAAAGTATTGCTTCAGAAGGAAAAGAACCACCTCTCCTTGAATAAAGAATATGTCCTTCAGCTAGGTTTGTCTTGTCATTAGATTAGATTATTAGAATGGCATTTCTTTCTGAGCTGGGATTCCTAGTGTTGCAAGAGAGATGTTTTGTTCCTCTGTGAGAGGAAATTAGTTCTTACTATCACAGTCTTGCCATCACAAATCACATTTTCATTCATTTGGAAAGGTCTAAGGCAAACCAGTGACATCACCCATGACATGGGCTGAAATTGTGTGCTCAGCATGGAGAAACTGACTTGTACAAAACAAAGCCATGGTATGTTTCTCCATAGGATTCCTAAATTCAGACTAAACTTAAGCATATTTTGAATCCTTCTGCCACTTTGTCTTCCACTTCCTTACATGTCTGGGTACTGCCTATGGGTTGAAACATATTGCGATGCTGGAGGAAAAAGGCTGTCACAGCAACTCCAGACCATCTTCAAGGTAAAGTGTCAGAGGAGATGTGCATCTGTGAGATCTTCAGTTTTCCTTTCAATCACATAAGAAACTAAGCAATCTGCAGTGAAAACTTTGAGCTTTCCCCATGTTACGGTTTCCTCTTTTCAAAAAATCATAGCTGCAAAACCCTGAGCTGAACTGAAGCAACATGGAGATTGTGCTTGTGTTGCCTCCCTGTCAGAAGAAATGCGTTGATGAACAGTCTGCAGTTATCTTTGGTCAAAATGTCTTACCTCTGTTAGCATAGGAATGTTCTTGATTTCCTGATTTATTGTTTGTACCCATGAGACAGAAACCTTGGAAGTTTCAAAGAGGAACATGAATTCAAATGTAGTGCTTTTGTCCTTATCTTCAGCACACTCACTGACCTAGACAGAGATTTTGTGTTTGCTTCAACATCTGAGAAGCAAACAGCTGTGATGATCTATGTGAAAATGGAGATTTTTGCCATAAATCATAATTATGTTTTTTTCAGGGGCTGATCTGAGATTTCAGGAGAAATCCTGCAAGAACTGAGAATTATCTTGGGATTCGCTATGTTCAATTATCTCTACTGTGTCTTCTCTAACTTAAGTCTAAGTTCAGCTGATATTAAGGACAATTTAACCCAAATAAAACATTGCAAAAGGTGTACAACTTTTGTGTGTAGTGATGATAAGATCAAGAACAAAGCTACATGTGTCAGATATTATGTTAGACATGATATGAAATGCTCTACATGTTCTACTACTGGACTTTAAGTGAGCATTTGCAATTAAGTAAAAGTATTAAAGTGATAGCATCAAGTTAGTGTTTAGAAAAGTTATGGAAAAGATTAAGATGTTTAGCATTTAATATTAACTTGAGGCTGCAAAAGGCATTATGATTTGATTAGCTCTTAAACCATAACATTAGCTAAACTTATAAAGCTTGAATAATGAGGAACTGTGGCTTTAGTTCTGTTTTCTGTCTTTCTTATTCAAGGACAGCTTCTGGATCCATGGCTGTCTGTCCATACTGGTCTTGGTTAAACCACAACACTGCCTTAAAACTGGATGAATTTCACTTAAATTTCATGGAGGAAGTTAACATTTTTAACAGATGACTTTCTGTAACTACTTGTAAGAATTTAAGGTTGTGTGAGGGAGAGAGATTTGCATTAATACCCCACTGAGAGGAGTGCTAAAGCACAAACGCCACTGTTACATGATTTGTTTGAATTACCAGATACCCACTCAGCACCATTCAGGCTATAGCACCTGCCATGTTGTTGTAAACCAGTAATTACATCATAAGGAAAGCAGATGAATCTAAGGTCTGCTGGCATGGAGGGAAGTTACAGATGTGCCAGAATGAGTAAAGTCAAGGAAGAGAGTGAATGAAATGAGAAATCATGGGGAGCTGTAGGGAAGGATCTGTAAGAAACCATGCTTTATTAGTTCCTCTGCTCAAAGAATGGTTTCTAAAATTAAATGGCAAGACTCCAAAACTTGCATCTGAGATGTTCAAAGGACCTTAAAGGAATTGGGTATCATATACTCATTGAAATGCATTGATTTTGTGAACTTCTCCAGATCTTGTATCAATCCCAGTCAGCAGAAGCGCAGTTGGGCTAGCAATGATGCAACTTGCTAAAGACATTGCTAAAGACAATTCTGTAGATAGCATTTTAGTTGGTGACTGTGACTTCTTCTCAAACTTAGTGAATTAAGAAAAAAAAAAAAAAGAAGGTGAAATCTCTGGGGGATTTAATATGGTTAAACAAGGCATGATGCAGCCTCCATTGAGGCATCGGAAAGACTCAGTTATTTCCCTAGAAGATGGCTATCCTGGACTGGGAAAAAAAGAAAATAGCAGCTCTTCTGCATTTTTTTCCCAACATTACTAATTCCAGTCATGTGTGAGCTTTGGTGATCATTATGAGCCACTTTGAAAAGGAGAATAGAATGATTCCTGCTACTTTACAGTTTGCAGTGGATCATGACCACTTCCAAGCATGACAACCACCCATTCACAAGCTGGGCTTGCACTGTCATGCTGACTGTCCCAGACTGCTTTTTCTACATCTTTAGTTGTGAAACTGGGAGGGGGGCGTGGAATGCAATGGCGACGTTTGCTATTACCAGTAAAAGCAAGATAATAGAGAATCGGGCCTCACAATATCCTGATATGAATAGCTATGAAAAAAGTAAGAAAAAAGAAAAAAGTGAGCGGCCAGATTTTCAGGATGTGCAAATCATGGTAGCTTTATTGTTGTCAACAGATCTTCATTCTTTTCACCTCCTTTCGAATGATTTATATGGCAGAAAAGCAGACACAGCAGCATGCAGAACTGTCTGCCCTATCTCTGAAATATTTAGCTTGCCTTAGAGTTGTCTGAAACCAGAGATATCAAGAGCTGCCAGGTCTGGAATTTCAATTATATTAAATGCTGTATTGTTGCCCTTGCAGGGTGGTGTGATTGCTACACTCTCCTCTTTCTTTTACACACCGACAAACTGTAAAGCAGCTTTCGCAGGAACCAGGAGTTTCACTATAGCCCTGAAATGAAAAAATTATGTTTCTGCTCAAACTGTTGCACTTACTCTCAAAAACCTCGTCAGCTTTGTGTCTGTCCATGGCTCCACCTGATTTACCGTTGTGCCTGTGACATTGCCAACACTACGTGGGGGAACAGCATCATCATCTCCTTCTCTGTTCCTTCTTCCTGGCTGTCATCTACAAAGTTTTCCATAAAACTCCCCTATGTTCCTTACAGTCTCCATATTCAAATGTGTCCCAGAGGCCTACTACTGCTCTTGTTCATGATTGATCATTATTTTCTCCCTTATTTTTCTGGTTGTTTTGACGCTTGTGTGGTAATTCGCACCGGGGAAAGGGTCACTGGGAAAAACAGAAAACATACATCTGCTTCTTAGAGGCAGAGCACAAAGTGAAATACTGGAGATGAAAAATAATCTAAAAAAGTATATTCTGAAAAATGAAGTTCAGCTTCTCAAACCGGGTTAGCACTGATGTTTCTCCAGAGAGAACTGTTGTTGGAATCTTGGCCCACTTGCATGTAATTAGAGTATGATCTACTGATGTTTATCATCTTCTAGCATGGTTCTGTAATTCTGGGACTTATTAACCACTACTCAGTGTTATTTTTTTGATTAAGATAAGGAAAAATCAGGGTCCTGTAAAGTGAGAGTTGTTATAATTTGACAGAAAGTCCCCTGGTGTCCCCAGTGCATGGATTTCCTACTTGGACATGACAGGAAAGAAAGCGGGATGTTTGTAAAACGGGTCAACAGTATTCCTTACACAGTGCAATGCTGGTGTTAACATAGGTCACAGGCTTTGTTTTTGAATTTCCTTGAAGTAACACCAATAGGAAATCTCTGTTATAAAACTAGAGACATCTCTGAATTTATCAAGGAGCTATTTAGTCCAAGTTGTTAGCTTCTAAAGGCTAATTACTTTCCAAAGCCATCAGAACAAACTGGATTTCTTTTTCTTTCTCTTATTTTCTTCATTGAGCATTGAAATTCATTAGGTTTCAGTGATCAGGGCAGACAGAAGTAATCTTTTGCCACAAAACATTATTTATTAATTCAATAGTTACTTTAATGGGTCTCAAAAATCTCATTATAATTCATATGTCATGCTATAATAGTTTTTATTCTCTTTTAAAACAAATACAAAGATTGCAAAACATTTTAAAGTTGTTATGCTGATCTTGTTTTTCCCGGAAAATAAAATATTTTGAAGAAAATCTAATGTAAAAGTTGGAGATGACCATTTTTCACTGTAATAGAAAAGATATGGTTCCTAGCACTACCAACTCCTTGCCTCTAAACATGCTTTTGATATGTATTATGGGTTAAAGATTGTATTTAGATAGCCTTGGCCTCTGTTGCATGATAAAAGTAGAAAATATTGAGTATTCATATTCTTAATAAAGTCCTACATAAATCTCTCAATGTGAATGCTTAGAAATTAGAACACCTAAACCCAGTTAAACCAAGCTATATGATCACTTGGAAGAACAACCTAGCTCTGCATTACAGTCTGAAAACTGTGTTTTTATGCTACCAGATTCTGTTAAGTGTTAAATGAACTGAGATTTGGTACTGAAAAATAATTGCTGTTACTAGTTTATAGCATTCTTGGATTCATGCAAGCAGTAATTTCATTCTGCAGGGGATCAGAAAAGCATTTTCATATGATACTTCTTGGGGTGTAGCACTACTTTCTTAAAATAAATATGTAAAGACAGAGAAATATTTGTACCATATCTATCCCTGGGGCCCAATGTTCTAAAAACAGACAAAGATATTTCATGGTAAAGTTACTGTGTGAATTCCCGCCCCCGAACATATTAAGCTTTTCAGTCATTTCTGCAATATGGGGAAGCCTGAGATACAAAGCCAGTGAAAAATCCTTAGTGTGTGGAGCATTTAGAGTTGCCTTTACAGAAAGCATTATTTGTGTAAAGGTGGTGTCACAGGTGTGGTGGGAGAGGGAGGAAGAAAGTGGTCTTCCATTACTTTTACCCATCATTGGTTTTGCTCCGAATTGTTGCCATGTGTGGGAGAATAAAGGTAGAGAGATATTTATATCCTGAAAAAATAGGCACACACATTAGTGATGTGATACATGACACTTCAAGAAATGTTTTCAGCCATAAGTAATCTTTAAAAATGAAATCTAACTATTGTTTTAGATCAGTGCTCTTCATTGCTAGGAAAATGTTTGAGTAGATCGCCTTTTTTTCATGCAAATTCAAGGTTTCCAGCTCCGTTTGGGTCAGAATACATTAATCTACCATTTTAGCATTAAATTCATTATTTGTTAAGATACTGATAAAATAGCCAACTGCTTGCCCAGCAAGCTGAAAATTCTGTATCATTGAATTCGGAATAAGGCTGACTAAGTGGGTAAAGAGAAGTTATGCAGATTAGTAAAAATGTGAAAAGAAATAGGATGCAGTGTAGATCTGAGCAAAATAGGAGCTTGGGTTGAAATAATTTACCCCAAAAAGTAATGAATGTAGGGAATAAGTTAGCAGAGAAAATAGTTTCACAAGTGTAAAGCAATTTAAAGGGTTGCCTAGATTTGTTTCTGAAACAAAATAAAGGTTAAAAAGCATAGTAATAGTCTAAGGAAGATGAATTTAGATATACAGAAAATGGCTTTTCTGGAAGACATCCTTTGTACCAGCTTAGGCATAACTGGCTTTGCCTTTTAAACTGTATATATAAAGTACATGTTTGCCTTATGCATAATAATGAATCTCTCCAGAAGACTACTGACTTAATTATTCCATGAAGAGATGTTATTTGTCTAAATTGTGTGTCTGGTTAGTTAAGCTAGGTCAAGTCATATCACTCTAAAGTTGTGAAGTCAATTATCCAGCTTTCACAAATTAATTTTGAAATGAATTATATTTTGATAAACAAGCCTTCATTTGTTGTTACATACATTTGAAAGATACTTTCTGTAAACTTTCAGGTGACCAAACTTGTGAGCAAATCAAACATGCTACTGTCTGTGCCATTATCAGTTTAAATATGCAAATAATGCTAAAAAATACTTTTCCTCTTAAAAGTTTGACCCAAAATGTTTTGATATGCTTGATTTTCTATCCAGATCAACAGATGTGTTTCCCATTGGCTTTAAGAAGCTTTGGGTAGGATCTTTATGCTTATCTTTAATTTTCTGGCTTGCTTGTGGACATTTGGTGCAAAATGCTCCTTATCTCTTCCTGGGTTGTCGAATTCCGAAATTAAAAATCCAAAAGCCTTCTACAGCATTGCTGTCCTCATCCCTTCTGGTGACTCTTCCATACAGGAATGCTACAGAGAGAGCACTTTTGGGTGATGTTCTACCACTTCAACAAAAATCATATAAAGAATGGAGCACGTTTAACTTAGCTAAGTATGGCAAGTGTGGGTTCAAATACCACTGAATGGAATACAAGCTAGTAAAACATATTGTACTGTAATGAACTATGTAATATGACTTGTAGGTAAATACATATATGTGAATATGTGCTATGTATGTTAAACAGAGCTTGTTCTTGGAAGCTAAAGCTAAACTGCACATTGCAAACCTGGAGTGGTGCTTCTTGTCACCCTTTTCACACACAGTAAAGGAGCATATACCCTTTGCCAGAAGAGTTGCTGCATTTTACATTTATATTATTGAAAAAAAGACTCCCTGGATATGCCAAAGATAAATATTGTCTTTACAAATGAAACTGATGCATTACAGATGATTGGCACTTCAGGTGATGGGCTACTCAATTTATTCTGAGGTTTACCATGTGATCTTTCCAAGGCTGACTCAGTGGGAAGCACTTTGCCAGATCTCTTAATATTAAATCTGTTGGAACTGCTTCATTCATGGCTGGGAGCAGCAGTAAGAGCCCGAAATTGCACTTCTTGCTATCTGGATAAGAGCAAGAAATACCAGGTGCCCAGTGTGAAGCATTGTGTGTCTTGGACCTTGGCAACAGATGGGTGAAGGTTATTGGTAGAATTTATTTTGTCAGACCTGAGTTCATCATTGACAATGCCCTGTTCTGGAGTATTAGATATTGAATAAACATCTAAGAAGTATATAAAAAGAACAGCCTCTTCCCTATGGAGGTTGATGCAATACAGAGAAGTAGAACAAAAGTCGAAGTAACAAAGATATTTATAAATAGCAAAATGCCAGTTTCCCAAGTGGTCTATCACCATTTTTTTTAAATGAACCATGTCTCCTGGTTGAAGATCATTGAATAATACTTTGTCTTCTGCATAGCTCTGCTCCTTTAAAGGATGCTTTATCTCCCAAACTTCTGTTGCTGGAGTGTAGAAGGACAGGATGATTCTGCTCCAAAGATTATTGTGATAAATTGCCTGGAATCTTTCATGCTTTCCAATGTTTTACTTTCTCTACCCCACTCCACCACCCACAACCCCACCCCCCAAAAAAGAAAAATATTTAAATGCAGATAATTGTCTATTTCTTTTTGTGCCAGTCATAATACAGCACTCTATGCTGTTCTCCTGCATACAAGTAACCAATATATCAGTATTTCTACTATTACAGTACCATTAGAGTTTGCTGGTTTTAGGCTCTGTGCTACACAAAATGCAAAGAAGGCTGTGCCTCTCTATGAAACTGTTCATTACATAGATCTTGTAATCCTGAGATTTTTGAAAGAATTCAGCCCCCGTTCAAACATACAAATAAGGTTCAGATTTGTGGAACTGCTGTGAACCCAACAGCACTTGCAAAAACATTCAGGTGAAGGTTTTCTTCTCCAAGAACAGTTCCTCACACAACGCAGTAATATTACTCAGCGCTACAGTCTTGGCTTGTTATTTTTTTTATTGCCTAAGTAACAGCTGAATGCTTTTTTAATCTGGCCCGTATTCTATCTACTGAGAGCTGCTTTCCTCCACTCACAAGGTTTTGGATATTGCTTTTTGTAATACCTTTCTCCACAGCTTTCTGTCAGAGACAGGCATTTTCCTAGGCCACCCATATATAGAAAGAGATGGATCGTGTTGCGCAGAGGAGGTTTTTTCAGGCTTTCTTCCCAGCCACTTGCCATGAGTGTTTGTACACGTTGCTTCTGTTGCTTGATATCAATGGGAAGGACTGAAAGGCTCAGAAAAAAAGGATACTCCATTTAGCAGTTTATAGCTTTGGAAGAGCATTCATCAGGGTACATTAAGTCCGCTGCTAGCTGTCCTCCACATGATTGGCTTTTCCATCATTCCCTTATCACACATACCTTGCCCACATGGTGAAGCAGGATAAAGTTGGCTTTGGACATCTTGCTTGTGGTGTCTTTATTGAGCCGAGTGTTTGTCAGACTTGTAATTCCCACTAACTTCCCCTGTCCAGACTTCCAGATTTCAAATAATTTTTTTAAGGCTTGAAATGGGAAGAGAGGCTCACCAAAGATAATGGGAATATCTTTTGGTTTCAGTGAGTCCAGGATTTCCACCCAAAATCAAAACTGGAAGGCTATTAATAAAGGGAGTCTTGTGTGAACAGAAAAAATATGGGGGTGAGTGTGAAGCTGTAAGCTCTTGCAAAATTCATTGCTTGAATTTTGAAGATGATGAATGGCTTTTGGACTTTTAATTTCACAATGCTAATTACTGTTTTCCTAGGAGGTGTGTTCTAAGACATTCAGTATCATTCTCAGGCTGCAGCTTTTCATTTCTTTACTTTGGCAATGCAAAACCATCTTAAAATGAAAGATGTGATTGTTCCTGTCTTGCCTTGACTAAGGCAGAGCTTTGGCAGGGTCTGTTCTCAGCCATCAGGGAAGATGTGAAGACAAGGAGATATATGTTAGGTGTCAGAAAACCAGCCCGAGTACTCCACACTGTGGCTCTCCTCTGTTATCCATGGATCAGGGTTATCAGACCTGCAAGCATCAGTGGCAGCCATCTGCATGGACTAGCCCTTCATGTCAGCTGATTAGAGTCCGGGGCTGAACTGGATGTGACTCAGGGATGTTATTCCTGCAGGTGAACAGCTTACCTCAGTCACAAATGCCAGGTCATAGAGTCACCAGCCAGGTCCTTCCCACTGTGGGTGCATTGGTGCCAACAACTACAAGGCATCACCTCACAGTTTATTTTCCTACATTTCTCCTTGGGAATGTTTCCCATGGCACCTTGCTTGGCAAATGCTGTTGCTTTTATTTCTTTGTGTATTGATAGGATATACTTAAAAAAGGGAGTATGCTATGCTAATTAATTTTGATTGTCATGGTACACCACCACAGGTATCACTTTGCTTCATATTTGGCTGGTAAAAGGATGTGGAATATATATTTTTTTTCTTTATTTTTAAGGCAAGTAGAGGAAAAGAACCCAGTTTATAAATGTATAAAAATCTTATTAATATGTATATAACCCCCTACTTCAGAATATCTATTGCAAATATCTGTCATCTTGTTGCTGAACTTAAACACTGACATAATTGCAGTATTTTCAGTGTAGTATTAACAGGAAAGTAGACAAAAACACTCATTATCAATCTTATTCAATGAATTCTCTTTTAGAGTGCCCATCTATTAAAATCAGAAATATCTCCATCTTTGTTCATAGAGTTACTCTCATGAAACACAGGTGGTTCTCCTGAGTAAAAAACAATGTCCTGGGTTCAGCAGTAGCAGTTGTTTCTTAATCCTTTTTAGTAGCTGGTGCAGTGCTGTGTTTTTGACTTTCAGACTGCGAACAGTGCTGATAACACCGCTGGGTTTAGTTATTGCTCAGTAACGTTTATTCTGACCAAGGATTTTCTGAGTCTCATGCTCTGTCAGGGAGGAGGGGAAGCCGGCAGGAAGCAGAGACAGGGCACTTGACCCAAACTATTCAAAGGGGTATTCCATACCACAGCACATTATGCCCACTGTGTAAACTGTGGGCAGTTACCCGGAACGAAGATCACTGCTCGGGAGGGCTGGGTATCGGTCGGCGGGTGGTGAGCAGCTGTATTCTCTTCCCTTGTTATTTCCCTCACCACTATTATTATTGGTGGTAGCAGCAGTGGTTTGTGTTATACCTTGGTTACTGGACTGTTCTTATCTCAACCCGTGGGAGTTACATTCTTTTGATTCTTCTCCCCCTCCCTCCAGGAGCAGGCGGTGGGGAGGAAGGGAAGGAGTGAGTGAGGGCTGTGTGGCTCTGAGTTACAGCTGGGCTTAAACCATGACAACCAAGAAATAAAAGCACGATAAGAATCAGACCCTAGCTCCTGAGGGCACAATCTGTTTTTATGTGCGCAGCAGGAAATATTTTGTAGAAATCCTGAGTATTTCCAAATATCTGACTTCTCAGAGGAGTGAAAATACAATCAAAGCATTTCCTTTCAAAATTGCAGCACTTTATTAATCAAAGTTTTTTTGTAACATGTATTTCCTTTTCAGAAATGTTTTCTATGACATCTGGTTTTGGGTTTGGATTTTTTTTTAGCAACCCAATTAGATCACTCTCTCATCAGGATAGTAAAGTTGGTGCTGCTTATTAAAAAAAATGAAATATATGTATTATAACATGCAAGGCTACCATAGGAAATGTTTAAATATTTTCTGGGTTTGCTTTAGGCTGTCAGTGCTAAAATAGATCACGATTTGACCCGAGCAATTATGACTATCCTTTTCAGAACATTCTTTTATTCCCTTTCCCTCAAATATAAAAGCTTTGGTATGATACATACAGTGTCACAAATTTTATTACTCTAAATGATCCCTGGCACATCTGGATGCACAATTTGGATTATCTTGTGATTTAAGATCCTTGTCATTTTTCCTCATCTTATGCCTTTTACTGTATGCGCATGTGCTGGCATACTTTCTCCAATACGTTTTAAATTCAGACCTTTCAAATAAAAATTATTGCCCAGTTGCACAATTCAGAAATGTTCCAGTGTTTATGGAATAGTTTTGTCCACATTAAAGGACAGAGATTTACTTTCTTTTACTTTAATTTATTATGGTTACTTTTACATATAAAGAGTCTCACAATCTTCCTTCTTAGTTTTCGAATCATTCCTGACAATCTGTTCAGATCATATTGTAATATGAATATTCTGGACCAAACAAAGGATTGGCACCCCCAGTAGACGTGCCCTGCTCTTTGGTCTCACCATGTGGCTGGACGGGCTATCTTGCTGTGGCATAACTTCCCTCAGCTGCTTCTCCCTCCCTCCTCCACAAGCCCCATGTGGGAGTTTTGTGGTGAGCCTCATTTTTAACATCACTCATCCGCTGCCCTCCCTCAAGACCACCATGCTTGGGAAGGGACAGCCGCATGGGAACATGCTGCGTAGTGCAGCTTTGTTCCCAGTAGGAGAGCACTGTTGCTAAGGGGGTCAACTTTTGTGGGAGGTGGAGGCTGGTTGGATATACCATTGTGAATGGTATATCTGTTGCTTTCTCTGTTGGCTGAGGCATATTGTCCTTCCACATAATGAATGAAGTAACGATACCAGTATGTAATGAGCCTGGGTTTGCTTTGTGGCAGGTTATTGCACAGGCAGCCAGCATCTGACCTTTCTTGCAAGACATACTGGCAAAAGAGTAGTTTTTTTCTGCTAGTTTGGTCCTATGAAAGGGAGGCCAGGTAAGAGAGGCATGGGTTTGTGGCTTATCATACACAGTAAATGAAAAAAATAATGGGAAGTGAGGAGAAACCACTGACAGCAGAAGTGCTGAATATTTTTATCTTTTGCTAGGAGCAGAGAGGCAGTATGAACTCCAAAACAAGTATTTGAAAACTTGAAGATCTTTTGGGAAGCTCCTCGATTGCAGAACATAAGAGCTAGAGGCCATATACCAGGCTCTTGAAGCACACTGCGATCTGCCACAGAGAAAGCAAATTTCTAAAGCCATTTGCCTATGGGGACATTGGTGAGGCTAAAGATGTGCAGTACTGCATGGCAAGACCTTGCTTGGTGGGGCTGATGATGCAAAGCCATGGAGAACCATATGGAGAACCACCACAGCTGGCCAGTGGCAGCAGAGAGGACCCTGGGTGCCTGCATGGACCCCACAGACTCGTGCTGCACCACTCTCTGTGGCACATCTGGTGCCCCCACTTCTGGCATTGGCACGCTGACTTTGGCATTTTGCATTCCAGTTTGAAAGGAAAGGCTCACCCACCAGCTGGCTCCCCCAGAACACTTTTGCATGGCATGTCCCTCACCACCTCTTCTCATGTGGCTTTAATCCTGCCTCGCAGGCAAGCTTGTGGCAGGGCTGTGACTGTGGAGGAGAGGTGAATGTGTATCTTTGGCTGAGGGGCTGGGAAGCCTGACATGCAGATGGTCCCATATTTATTTGAACTGGCTGTAGCTCCTCGTGTCACTGGGCAAGAGTGCTGAGCCCTGGCAGCAGGGCTGTGCTGTGCTGAGTGGGTTGCAGCCCCACCAAAGGAGGAGCCAGCGGTAATGGGAATGTCATCTGCTTTGGGACAGAAGAGAATACTGTAGGCGGCGGAGGAGGAGGAGGAGGAGGAGAATCATCAAGGCTCTCCCGGAAATTCAGGGCACTTGAGGGAAGTAAAAAAAATACACTGAGTAAACCTTGCAAACGTGTTGTTACTGTTGGCAAAATACATGGGTTGCAACATTCTGGTTGCTTCTGCTAAGACATGAGCTATGTGCACTCTTCTGAGAACACCTTAAAATAAAGGCTGACTTTGGCAATAACAACATGCTTGTAAATAAAGAGGTTTACTTTTGGGAAATGTTATTCCTAACTGGAAGCATTTGAACAGAGCCCCCGAGGCTATTTTGCTTTCTGCTATATACAAAATAAAGATTCACAAGCAGGTCAATATGCTTTTTCCTTTTTGAATTCGTGTTTCTCATTAACTGGGTGTAGCTGAAATCACTGTCCGGCAATCCATTGACACTTTTCCAGCAGAGATCTTTGACAAGCTGTGTGCATACTGCAAAAGCACACACTGAGCAACAGGGACCTGCTTCAGAGCTGGCTTAAATGAAAGAGCAAATTAGGCACTCAAGACAGCATAAGTAGGTACATATACATGACACAACTTGTCTGTCGTGTTCGTAGAAGCAGGGCTGTGGCAAGAAAAGGGAAGGTAGAGATTTGCCAAGTCCTTGGATAGCTTGATTTGAGAAGCAATGGCTGCCTTTGTATTTTAATACATGTTTTGTCTCATAACAGCACTGCTGAACACTGAAACCCTAAGCTGTGAACCTCAGCCTATTGGCAAAATGTCATGGCTACTGCTGGCCCGCAATCTCATGTCATATGCAAAGTCATGGGAAAGAAGATGAAAAAAACCACTTTCTAGGCTAGGTTGCCAGCAGACCCAAAGACTTGGCCAGCTTTAACTCCAGTCCAAAAGCTTGGGAGCGACTATCTGAAACTTCGTGAGATAGACACCACTGGTTTAGAGTCTTTAAGCTGCACATCCCAATTAAACCACAACAAAAGCTTAAAGAGGAAAGGTCAGACCTGTGAAGTGCTATTTGTTTTCACTGAAACTTCATCTCCCACTTATCCCCAGCCTAACCAGCAGTGGAATCAATTACCACTTGTCAGACTGAAACCTGACCCCAGAAATGAAAGAAGGACATGACCTCGGGGGGGAGGAAAGAAACCACGAATGAACCACTTTCTCCTGCAGTGAAGGGTTAACAGGCCTGATCCTCTTCTCTCTCCCTTTAAGAAAAGATCAATACTGCTGTTCTCTACATTTACTCTTCCTTTCATCGGGGATGGCCAGTAGGACAGTGAGGTTATTGAGATTAGGTTTCATAAATTACTCCATTTAATAATTGAAGACAAAGAGGTTCCATACATTTTAATAGCATTTAGCGTAACTGTTCAGATTTGTAGGACTCATAATAGATCAATTTCAGCTGCCATTACCACTTGAGGTAATGGTGCTTTCACTTACCAAGCTTCTGTTAAGTATAGGATCAGCTTGTCAAAAAGTGGTCAGGTCTAAGGCAGTGTCTTGCACCCTCCCATTTCATGCAAGCCAAGAAGAGCATTCCCAAAGCAGTGTCTACAACACACTGGGAACAATGCTGTTAGTTTAGCTCGCCTGCAGTCTCTCTGCCAGCTGAGAATTCAGTCATTTCAGTGTGCAAAATGATGTAAGAGCGTTATTTCTGACATCTGGAACCAGCATGTACTATTCCTGTTAGGGCACTATTAATGAGTCAAGGCAGGAGAGGAAGAGTACCTTCCTATGTTTCCATTTCTGAATGCAAGAAAATGCAAACCCTACATGGAGCTGAAAAAACTCTCTCTTGGGAAGGGGAAGGTGTCCCTTTGAGCAGTGGGATTCAGGTAGCTTGTAATCAACAGTACGATCTAACACCAGTCTTGCAGGATTAAAGACGCTACTCTTTTTTAAGCGCACTCCTCTCCACTCCCCATCAAAATCACCTTGTCTACTTGTGCATTCTGTCATTTGGGTTTTGTTAGCATACAGTCAGCACTCTAAGTTTGGCTATGTTCCTGTGTCTTTGCAGGCACGCTCCTGGGTGATGCCTACATCTTAGCTTTGCATTTGTTGCATATTGGTGTTGGTCTTGGCTTTAATCTGTCTGTACACTTTGCTTCACTATATTTCCCTTCAGTTATGCTATTTCTGCCACAGAGGATTCACATTTTTATGTGTTCAGCTTTATTCCCACAGCCCTGGATCCTTCCAGAGGTGCTCAGGCTCTCTAATCATATTCCCTGCTAATTTTCCCCAGGAAAGAGTCACCTACACAAACGTTAGTAATACCTCTAATGCAGATAAGAAGCAGATACTGGTTTTGTGGTATGTGTTAGGTGCTGAACACAGCCCACAGAGTAGTCTGAAGAAAGAAGGTCTCCCAAAGGGGGTGTTGAATGTACTCAAACATATGCTGAATTTTTTAAGGTCTGCTGCCAGGACCCTGCTGATTCATCAAGCATGAAGAACTGCTTGGCATCAACCATTTCTCATCCAATTTTTTCTCCTGTGTGTTATAGAAAATGTTGTCAATTTGCATATTTATTTTTATGCTTCTGTATATAAACAAAGAGATCTTCAATGTTTCTGTACTGTGGTGTTACATTATCTATTCTTTTCCTGCAATAGTCAGCCAGGAAAAGCAGTTTTCTGAATTTAGTTGCTCTGCACTTCCCTGAATAAAGCAACATTCCTTGCTGCTTCTACCTCAGGAAAGAAGAAATGTCCTAAGGACATTAATTGCGGAAACGTCATCAAATCAAACCAAGCAAATAGAAACAAATTATCTTCTGCCATTCCCGCTCCCTTCTCCCATTCACTGAAAAGCAAACAAACCAGACTGTATTCTGAAGGAGGCAGGAAATGAAAGCAAAGAGGGACAATTCAGAAAATCAGACAGTTCATTGAGCTGCATGGAAAAATGTCTTCTGCAGTCCTGATTTTGCAACCTAGTGCTAATCTGGTGGTGATTTAGAAAAGACTTCGTGCATAGTGCTACAGAGGGGAACCTCTCTGGTTCCCTGTTAAATCAGAAGACTGTGGAAAACATGAGCAAGCAAATGTGACAAGGTGGCCCATGGGGTCTCTGATCTCTGGCTGAACAATATGTGGGATGTGATCTGGCATGGATCAAGTTAGGAAGTAGAAAATCCATGAAATGTATGAAACAGGAGGTGTGAGCATCTTACCTTCTTATGGCCTTCATCCTTCTAGTCTGCATTTGTGAGAGGTCATGTGTCCCAGAAACCTTTACCCTTGCTGTTATTTCTTGAAGACAATGGATTAACCCCACAAGCCAAAATTTCTTATGGGCTCATGGAGAAGTGCTGCATGCAACATAGTTAATCAAGCACACCAAAAAAGGGTTGCTTTCCACCTGAACCTGGCGTGACTTCCAGTTAAAATCATGAGTGCAAAGTCACTGTTGAGAGATTAAAATGTTTAACATTTGTCAGCTACACCCTGCTAAACATATAAATTTACAAAACATGTCCTCAAATGAACCTGTGAGAGTCCATGAGATGTAGCAATAAGTCTTTTGGGGAAATATTTTAAAACTTTCAGACTTTTAAGAAACACCAACTGTTTTTCAAAGGAAATGTCTGAAAATTCTACAAAACCCATGTTTTTCTAAATAGCTGAGATTTTTGGCATAAAAAGATAAAGACAGAAGAAAAGTCTCAGACTTAATACCTACTTGGCCTAACAGTCCATTCTGTGATGGATGGATCCTTCAACAGGGCTCTTTAGGCCCCAAGTTTCCTGTATCCAGGCTTGGATGAACTCCTCTCTTTTTATGTCTCCAGAGTCTCAGCTCTACTTCCTCTTGCTCTTTGCTCAGTTTTACAAGGCTAAGCCCCTTCCGGGCTTCTGTAAACCCTTTTTTCCCTGTTGATGGAGAAGGCTGTTGAGAGGCCATGTCTGGGGTGCTCTGCACTTTCCCCTACTCTCACATCTGCTTTTGGCCCATGGCTGGCTCATTAACTGCCTGCCAGCTGGATCTGGATTTTGGCAATGGGTTGCTATCGTGGCCTTGCCTGGAGCCTGATCTTGAGTCTCTCCTCATGATGCCCTTACCAGGGTACTTCAAAGAGAAGAAATATGGCAGAGGAGTCACTGTCACTCACACAGCTGTCCCTTTTCCATGGATGCTATCACCACTTCTCAGCAGGACCAAGAAGCAGACCATCACTTTGCATTTTCCATCCAGCAGCCATGTTAAATTTCAGCAGTAGCTGGTCCCTGTTTTTTTCCCTGCCCACTCAAGATAGCAGACTTTATCGTCTGTCCAAATCCATCTCTTTGGTTTATGAAATACTTACAAACTGATGAAGATTTTTCTCCAAACTATACATTGCTTACAGGTCTTTTTGTCCAACAATTTCTTCTTAGCTTGTAGGTTGCTCAAAAACAATCTCATGAAAATAAGAGTTGGACTTGATGATCCTTATGGATCCTTTCCAAGTCAAGATACCCTGTGATTCTACTGGGGCATTTACCCTAGACCCTTATGTGCTTTCTTTTCATGTTAAAGCCTTTTGTTATCTCACTCTTCATCAACCAGGCAAGACTGAAGTCATGTTTGTCTTGTATAAGGAGTTGAAATTTGCTCTAAAAGTGCTCCGTGATAGTCTTTCTGAATTTTTGTGTTTGGGAAATATTTGCCTGCCTATGGAGATCCCTGCTAGAATATTTACCAGCAGTGAATCCAAAACCTGTGTGAGCAGAACTGGAGTACGGACTTCATATTCATGAAGGTTTCTTTTGCCAGCATTTGTCCTGTTCTCCTTTTTTCTTGTCACATGTCTGGGTAATCAAGTGACTGCCCAGTCATGATTACTTATCCTGATTTATTTAATCTCAGGCAGATGGAGGCACAGGGATTGCAATTTAGGAAAGCTTTTGAGCATGTGGTTTTCTCTGTCCCTGTTGCAAAATAAGACCAATTTCCTGAGCAGGACATAGGAAATGGTGGAGCTGCTCACAGATCTCCCCATTGCCTGCAAAAGAGAAAGCACTTTTGCCATGCTCTGCAGATGCTCATACGCCTAAATTAAGGTTAGGTCTAACATCTGTTAAATCTGTGGGGAACAGATGATACAAAATGATCAATGTGATTTTTAGATAATCTTTTGCTCAGTGCTTTGTTGCCCCTCATGTTTGTTAAGGAGAGATAATTCAGCTCATCAGCCACTGCCTTTTTCCGTGTCCTCATTTGATATGCTAGGGACAGGCTGATCCCCAGTGCTGAGGCCAAGTCAAATGGATTGGCTGTATTCATGCTGCTGGGCACTGACCATCCTTTGTCAGAAGCTTCGGCTTTGAGAGAGCTTGCTGGAGTGGCTCATAAAGAGAGACAGAGAACAAGGCAATATTTAAGTAGTGGGGTCTAGCGTAGCCCTGGTGCTCTAACTCCCTTCTAGGCTCTCTCTTGCTCTCTGGTATCAATACATGTGAGCACCCCGCTAAGGAGAGCCTCTGGATAATGTTGAAAGCCTAGAAGTAGTCTCTGTCTTTGCCTAACACAGTGCTCTTGTGCTGAAGATGAGGGAGTGACAGCAATATGTATTGCACAAGTACCTGTGTAGCTTAGTCAATAACTGTCAGCTAATTCTTTGCAACATGAGCAGCTTGCATGTCTGCAAAGTACTTTTCCTTTTGTTTGGTGAAGCATTCTAGCTGAGACAATACTGCCACGGCATGCAGAGTGCAAAAGTATTGAGATGTAAACATGTCCAAAGTGTAATTCCATAATCCTGACCAGAAACAGGGAAGATTTTAAATTTCATGGAAATTAATATTTTACAAATGGAGTGAATAGTCTTTCCATCTATAGAACTACAGACTTTCCAGGGGTGCATGATGGGTCATGAGTTTGAGAGAAAGCTCCTCCTGCACTCACTAGGATTAATTTTGTGAAAACAATCTTGGCCACCTGTGGATTCAGCTCAGGTTATAACTGTTGTGGGAATGAATGTAAAATAAGTGAATTTGTATTTCTCGTCTTCGAGGTGCATGCAGAGCCTGTATAGCAAGAAGCTGTTCTCAGGATGGAGGTGTTAGGTTTGGCTCTGCAGCTCGTACTTTTCAAACTGCCAGTTTTGCGAGGTCCTGACTGGGAGGGTGAAAAGTATCTCGCTGCTCAGCCCTATTCATGGGCTGTTTATTGTATTTGGCTAGGAAATATTCTACTAGGTAAGCTGAATGAAGCAAATTACCTCAGTGCCTTAATACCTATTGCTGAATCCAAGTGGTGTTTGGAGAGACCCAGCTGACTACAGCGCTGATATTTTCTGTTGTGTTTTCTTATTATCAGATGTATTTATAGACAAATACCAGTTATGGAAGAAATATGGAATATATCCCAGAGAGCAAACAGCATTTCTACTAGAAGTTATTTCATACAACTAATATTAAAAGTCTGAATTCAAATTATGTCTGACTAAAAATCTTGCTGGAAGGATGATTTTTAATTAGTGTTCCCTTTTAATCTTCTGTCACAATTTTAATTTCCACATTGATTATTGTAATCAATTCACATGCATTCCTTTCCTCCTCTGAAACCACGTGGGTCTTTAGCATAAGCGAGATGATGTGGTAGAGATGATGCAGTGGCCTTTTGATCCCCAATGATTTAGAACAGGTTTTGTTCATGGCTTCATATATTATGCAGATGACTGAGTTATGAAACTGGAAGGGTTAATTCTCAAAATATGAGCCACAATTTTATTTACAATTTTTTTCTTCCTTTGGTATGGTCATTCTGCTTATGGGTTAGGAAATAGGCTTATTAGTAGGAAGTCTATTGTAGCAAGCTGGTGGATTTAGCTAGGGTAGGATTTAGACCTCTTGAAGCTGTCTAGAGTGTGGACTTGCATGCATCATTAACTCCAGTGAGGGTACCTTTACAGTCAGTGGGAAAAAGGAGCCCTGTCAGAGTGCTATTTAGGCTGGTGGTTAAGATAGATCAGTTAGAAGGGGGGATGAACTGTACCTTGAAAGTATAAAGAGTGTAAAGAGGGTATGGTCATGAGCCGCAATGAATCCCAATCTGTTACTGTTCCGGCCTAAGTCATTAGTGGGGAGCATTTGCAACATTGTCAAAATGCCCGCTATTCTGTAGAAGCAAAGGAATGTACCTAATAAACTCTGTATGACATTACTTCTGGAAATACTGTCTAGGAAATCATGATATTATCACACTTGCTTTTTGGTACCATTTAATATTTGTGCCCTATTTTTACCATGTAAATGAATTAATCCTCACAGCCTTCTGCTTTTACCTCCCCTTTAGAGGTGGTGAAACTGGAGCAGAGGCACATCGGAAACCAGAGATGCTGAGCTTCCTCCGATTTCAAGGGAAAGGATGTCCCAGAGTGACTCAATCAGTGTTTTGAATGCTCCAGCATAATTTCTGGCAATATTTCTGTGGTAATACTTGGGATGATACAAAATGCACCCTTCTCCATTTGGAAGAAGGTGATGAAACCACATCCTCAGGCTTTAACTAGAAGTACATATATTTGTGCATATTATCTCATTTCCTCTGTGCAATTTTTGAGTCTATGTGTGGAGGTCATTGCCTAGTGAGCAAGCACTAGTTCCACCCTTGTTCCTTGATTTGTTTGCCCTAAAGAGGCCATGGATTCCTACAACCCTCTACTCCAGTCCCCTGGAAATATCCACCCCTTGCAAAAGCAAAGATCTGAAGAATGTTCTCAATGGTAGCTGGCTTTTTTGAAGGCTATTTCTATGTCTCGTGGCCCTGGCTGTATTGAAATTCTTCAGAAGAGAGCATATCACTGCCTACAAGATTTTTTAGTGTGTGTTTGAATCCTTGAACATATCAATTTATACTTCTTTTGATATTAAAAACAGTGCTAAAAAGATCATTTGATATCTACATACCTAGATAGACTTAATATCGGTTATAGTATGGTTTTCATTTCCCTCCCCTGAAGAACGCGCAATCTAAATATAGGAGCAATAGAAAGCCAGCATTGAATTGCATGGGTTTTTTTTGGTCAAACTCTTATTTGCAAAACAAACAAACAAAAAAAAGGATGAATAAAATCCACTAAAACTGTGTGTACATCCATGTCACATCATGGCAAGAGTTTCAGGCAAAAAGTCCCTAATTCCATTCTGGTGGTGAAACTGTTTGTAACATTCATTCTGAAATAATTTTTCACTTTAAAACTTGTCTAGGGTCAATTTAAAAGAGGCAAAATAAAAATGTAACTAAAACCTTCTCAAAGAAAATGCACTTGATTTTCTTTTCAAGAAAGTGATGTTTTAAAAATTCAGGGACATCGTAAGCATATTTCTTTCTTGGGCTTACAGGTTACTTCTGAGTTAAGAGTCAATTATTTATACAGCTCTTATCACTACTATTTTATGGATGGGGAAATGAAAGAGAGAAGAAATGACTTGTCTTAATCACATGGGAAGTCTGTGGTCATTCTGGGTATGGAGCTTTGGGTCCCACATCCCAGTGTAGCAGTTCAAAGCTTCAACCACAAAATAAACAGAACAGCCAAGTTCTTTTTATAGCTGGAAACCATCGCTGACATCTGTCGAAAGACCTGTGTGGAGCCTCATACTCCGAGTGTATGAAAGTGCTCCTAATATGTTCCTTAGACAGATAGCAGTCTCTTGCCCTGGATTAGAAGTACCAATTTTAATGTAAAATGCTTGTTTTATGTAGTTTGTTCATGGTGAAGATCTTGTATCACTCAAATCTAAGGATTTCTCTGGCTGCTGGACTGAGTACAGGGGTGATGCTCTCCTTCCATGAAAGCTCATTTCTGCAGCAAGAAGCATATGCCAGCCCAAAACTTCACCTGATCTGTGGTAACAGGAAGTGACGGTTGCTCCTGGTGAACATGGTCTTCTTCTGAGGTCTGCAATGAGAGCAGTACCCATGCAGACTCAGTGTCCCAAGCACGTAACACCACCTTGCCAGGAAATGACATCAGGACTGAATGACAATGTCAATCCTATGCATTATTTATTGTGTGATATTGTTGTGGGAAGGGGCTGCACACTGAAGGAGATATTTTCTGAACAAAAATGAAGGAAGGCAGAACAGCTGATTAGTTACTATTATCAGATGCTAATGGGTGTCCTGTTGATAAGACGGTAACCAGATAGCGTGTAGAAAGGGTTTTAGTGCTAAGTACTCCACTGCCTTTGCGTGATGCCTCATTACTGCACTTGGATCCCCTTCTCTATAAATTTTTAATAACCTCACCATTTTTCATGTAACTCTGACTCCTTGCTTTGCTCTCCTTTTCGTCCTGTCCAGGTCCTGAGTTGAAGTGGAAATGTGCTGTGTGATAGTTATTGAGACTTCAGCTTATTGTCTTGCAGCACATAACCCTCTTGAGAAGATGGAAAAGCGAATAAATTTTCAAAACCCAGCTTCAAATGTTCATTGCATTACACTAACAGTAATCAAATTTTATTGTCTGTTCTGTGGTGGTTAAAAATTTCTTTATGCAAGCTATGGGATAGACACAGCGCAATTATGAGGACACATGTTTGTAAAGGGGCCCCCAAAGCCCTCTTCCCTGAGATAGAGTGTGTGAGGCACATTCTCACTCTTCTATGCTCTCTCCACTGCTTGAGATGCTATGAGGGAGCAGAGCACAACCATAGGGTTGCTTGCAGGAGGAAGACAGCAGGTAAAAGGAGGAGAGGCACAGACAGTCCAGTCTTCTCCTGGCCAAGGCTCAAAGAGGTCACAAGAACCCAGAACTAAAATGACAACGCCTTTGTTCTTGCTGTAGTCCAAGACAAGGGCTGAATTAGCCCAATAAGGGAGGGGGGAGTTTACACCATTTCCTTATTGCCGTGTACCAGCACTGGAGAAGAAGCAAAATTCCTTGCTTAGATGATCCACAGTTGGCATCTCCTAAAAACAGAGATTCACATATATTTTTTATATATTAGACAACTGTGTGCTAATTAGAGGACCATCAATCCATGCCAACAAGTAAACTATCTTTGTTAAGATATGCTGGAAATGGGTAAACTCAATATGGTCTTATTTGTTTCCATTGATACAGCATTTGAGGATGCAGATCTCTGAAATGGGAAGGTCATCGTGGCTAAAAAAGTACCTCTAGTCTTTCAGATGGTGTGTTGTGCTCTCAGTTTTGTTTATAAACTAGGAGATCTTGGAGAGTGCTTCCTTTGGACCCCCCATCTGACACCAGCTGGAGGAAAATCCTTTGGCTTTCAGCTAGGTTTGGCTGTGTTCCTGCCCCGCACATGGAATTCCTCAGCCCAAGGGTCTGTCTTGGCGAGTGCAGCCTCAAGTCATGAAACCCACAGCTGGGAGCAGAGCAGCTTCTCCCAAGCATTTCTCGAGTGAGTAAGACCTGATTAGAATTTCTGAAGTAGTTTCTGCTGTCTCATGCTTGCCCCATCTGCTGAAGAAGGAGTTTTCCTTGTGGTATTATCATAAATTTTCCACAGATCCATGATCAGCACTGTTGGTTCCTCTCTAGGTAATGCATGTCTCAGAACAAAGTTCCTCAGGGCTGCTACCCCGGCTTTCCTCTTTTTCAAGGGTCTTTTCTGAAAAATGAGACAGAGGGTCTCACATCTTTTTTTTTTTTTCTCTGAAAACTTCTGAGTCATACTTCCATGAATAAGAGGACAAAAGACAAGGAATAAATGATGTGTTTGGTACAAATGAGCTCACTGTCCCAGCTTGCTAGACAAATGTTTATACGCTCAAATAAGCAACACATTCAGCTCCTCTGCTGATACACATGTGACGCCTGATGTGCTGGTTGTTTATGTTATGATGGTGCTGATGAGAACATAGGGAGAGAAAAGCTGTAGAGCAAAGCTTGGCAGCAAAGCCCATGGACTGTGATAAGTCACTGTGCACTTGAGGAATCTGACCACCACAAGCAGGAGACCAAACAAAAAAGGATGTTGGTAGGCTAAAATTTAGCTCCAAAATCCCAGTCACTGTATTTGAACAATCTGTAAGCATAAGCTTTTTTAAAGGATCTCCCTTTATAGAAGCTTTCTAATAATAATAAAAAGCACATAATAGCTTGGAGACAAAGCTCTTATTTTTGTCCTGCAGGCAAGTGAAAAATTATTTAGTTTTCTCCTTTGGAATAGTCTCTACCTCACCTTTGCTCTAGAAAACTGGACAAGTATGTGTGCAAACACAGAGCAAAAAGATAGCTTTTACCTGAGAAAGCTAACGAAACTCTGAGAGATTTTGAGAATAACCTTGTTCTTGTGTTCTCCCCCCTCCTTTTTGCATTATGATTTTTTAATACCAGAATATCAAAGACTCAATATTGATTATCACTTGATCCTAATTTTAGGGGTGTTCACGAGGGTTTTTTTGTTTGTTTGTTTGCTATTTATATTAAAATTCACACAGAAATTACAGCCATTTTAAATTCCCTGATTATCAAAGGACTTGGAAACCATGGGATCTCTTGAATACTTAAGTTAATACTTTTGAAAGTACCATTACACTTTTCCCTCTTTCTCTCCACCCTTTTCTTTTACTAGTCAGCCGCTTCAGCTAAATCCTCCTCTACAATTCCTGTTGAGCAGAGATCTTTGTGCAAAATTTAATCTGCTTGCCTTTACCGATTTCTATGAGCAACTTAGTGTTTCTATTTCAAAGCTGACCAACAATATTCTTAGAGTCACATTGTTGTCAGAGGCCAGATTCAATTTGAGAATTGTCCAGGAATTTACAGCTTTCAACTGCTTTTCAAATTCTTAGTTGGTCACTGATGTCAGAGCTGGAAGTGAAATTCTAGGAAATCAAACTCTTATGAATATTTTAAACCTACAAAGCATTGTGGAAAAATCAAATATTTACTAAAACAGAACATGCAGATGTCTGCACTGCTAAAAGCTGCAATGCCAAGTACAGAAAGGAATCAGCCCTTCATAAAATACTGGTGACCTTAAAGATCTGATGTGAAGCTCCAAGATTTTCTAGATCAGTGACACAACTGCATAAAACTATGGAAAAATGTGAACTCCTGCCAACATCCTCATGCAGTTGGGGGTAGCTATAGATCTGCCTGGCCAGCTGAAGTGGGCTTTGTTTTACACCCAAAATGGGATTTTACCCCTTTTGTCTGACGCTTGGGTGTTCTCAGAAGCAGAATGGTCATTCACATGCCAGTGCCATCAGCGTGCCCCAGTGCCCAAATATAAACCAGCTGGGTAGGACTCTGGGGAGCCCTATAGAAGAGGTGAAGAATCCTCCTCCAAAGACATGGAGTGGCTCCAAGGAGACTCCTTTTCTAATTCTCCTGCCTTTCACTGCCAAAGAGCATCTCTCTGGCTACTTTAATCTGCAAGATCCATCTTACTTTAACCGTACTGAAAAGGACTGATGTTTTGGGGTTGTGCTGTGCTATATTAAAATCCATATTTCAAACGATAAATGCTTTCCATTTATCCAGGCTAGTCTCTTTTCTATTGAGCCAAACTTTCAGGCAGTTAGCTAAACCTTTCAGTAATATGAAGCACCTTTTTCATCTTGTGCCAACACTGTAATGCCTCCAATAATTTATGTTTAATTTTTAATACAGTTATCTATCACGAGTAATTATGTGGGCTGCTCACAATATTCCATTTTCTGTTATGTGGTTAAAGATTGTGGACTTAAAAAAATACCACAGTACTTTTCTGCTAAATTTCCTCCGAAAAAGAAATACTGAGGCATACTTGAGGATACGGTAGGTCAGACCCTGAGAAGTTCTTTTCTCTGTCTTCAGATATACTGATACTAGTGTGAGGAGCAGTGTAAGCTGCTGTGATTTAGTCACTGCATAGCCAGAAAAAGGTCTGAGCACAGTTCTTCACATTCACGGGGTTATTTTGCTGCTGTTTGTGTGCAGGGTTCAGGTGCTGGGGACAAAATTTCCCTGCTGACACTGGTGCTGTTGGTGGCACATGTCAGTGCTGGAAGAGGCTTTCGTTGCCATCTCCAATGGCTAGTGAAAAGCTAGTTTTTTTCCCAACTTTTCCCTAGTTTCTATGTAACATACTGTCTCCTCTGAGCTTGTAAGAGTAGATGACAGAACCTGATGGTTGTGCAGCTCTGATGCTGTGGAATCCTGCTGCAATGTCAGTTGAGGCCATGGCAGTAGCATGGTTGTGCCATCTGTGCAGGGAACTTGAAACTGCAGGCTCTCTCCTGTAGTGTCCCTTTCTGCTCTGCAGGGAGAACAGTGGAGAATACCACTCTGGGCCCAGAGCTTCTGACACCAGCAACATCCATGAAACATTTGCCTGTCTTGAGCGACAGCCTGTTCCACATGTGGAAAAGGAGCAGCTGGTTTTGTTAATCTGTGTTTGGCAGTAAAGATTCATATGAATATCAGATCTGTCTGAGGGACCGGAAGCTAAACTCCTAGGGGTCATATAAGTTTTCTACCCAAATCTACATTTTGAGATATGTGTGTTATTTCTCCCTGGCTTGGGAGCTCTCTGTACGAGCACTGCTCTTTTGGGAGGCAAAAAATGGCTCTTTCCTTTTTTTCCTGGCAAGACCACAGCTTGTCCTGACATGCTCCTTCTCTGGGAATTGGGACTGGGATACGTATGGGACTGCTAACGGAAATCTATATCAAGGAGGCCATTTAAGTGCTGGATACTTGTCAGAGCCATTTCCACCCTCCATGTTGGTGAAGAGGCCTTGGGACAGCAGCATTCCTCTGAAATGGCAGTGCTTCATGAGTGAACGATACATTAAGTTCACACAGGTCATCAAAGCTTACAACTGCCTTTGTCCAGGGAAAAAACAAAGTAAAAAACTTCTCCTCCCAGCAGACATGTCTAAGTTTCTGGTTCTCATACAAGTACCTGAATGCTGAATGTAATGGATTTTGTCATATACACCAATTATTCACATAGGGAAGACATGGGTGAAACCAAATGGCCACTCCATTACAGAACTTGCACAGACAGTCAGTAAGGAGCAAAAACACTTTCCGAGAAAACATTTTCTGCATACAGTTGCTTCAGCCCTGACCCTCAGAGGAGGCCCAGACAATACCTTCAAATAACACAAACTTGGAAACTAAAACTGGTAATTGAAGATGCAACACATCATGGGTTCAGTACAGATGTTGGTGCAGTGCCCCTGACATGCCACCCTGTCCTTTGCTGGTGTGAGGTCAGGGGCTTTCTTTGCAAGTGGTGGCGCTTCAGCTATGCTCAGAGCTGTTGCTGCCTGCTTGAACTCATTACATTGCTCTCTGAGTTCTTATTAGATCTAAAGGAGAACTTGCACATCCAAAAATCTATCCTTTTTTCTTTTTTTTTTTTTCAAAATTATTTGGCCTAATGGAAGCTATTACCTGCCTTTATGAATGCTCTATCATAGGAGAGCTGCAACTCTAACACTGCAATTAAAGGCAAAAGGTCTGCAGGCTTGGCCCCATCAAAGCCTGAAGCAGAACTTCCTTTTATGTCAGTGTCATAAGATTTCACCCAGAGAGCAGCGCAGTTTATTTTGGTAGCAGTTCAAGATTTGTTCATCATATCAAACATTTCACCACACATATATGTAGCATTGAATAATAGAAGATGTATAGGTAAATCTAAGGCTGTAATTCAACCAAGGACCTTTGTTGATGTCTTAAACTGAGAGTCAAGCAGCTTAAGTAGTTTATGACCGGCAGTAGAACTCCCTTGATTGAATTACTGCATAGGCATTCAATTGCATAAATGTATTGTTATTTATATGATGTGCCAAAGCCTGATTTTAAGTTAACTGTGTCAGGTTATAACTAATGGAGAAAGAGTGGTATGGCATTACAGTGCCCCTTAAGCATGGAAAATGAATGATGTGCACTGTGTTCTGTGCTTATGTAAAAATAATTATTGTAGTACTGTAGGGAATTAGTTCCTTCATATTCATGAAAGAAAGAAGAACTGGAAGTTGTTAGTCAGAAATATGGCCCTATACCAGAATGCAGGACTTGAGCAATTTCCATTATTGTTGTCTGAAGTCTGAATCTACAAGTTTTAAAAATTTTCTTAGAGGAAAAGAGATGAAACAGCTTTCAAACAGGCACAATAGATAAGAATGCTATTAATACCACAAGAGCACGATACTGTGCAAAGGATAAAGGCAGTTTACAAGAGGCTTCCCTGGCTCTTACCACCGCTGTGCATACAGAGGGAAGGCATTGAGCTGCAAACACTGATACTCATGGAACCACTTAACTGACAGGTGGGAGCTGTTTGCTGGCTGCAGCCCAGCTCTGCTGTATTGCATCCTCTCAGGGGCTGCAGGATTTTGCTCTCCTCTTTTGCTGTAGAACCGGATAGCTCTACCAGCAGCTTTCCAGGGGAGAGACCAGAGAGCATGCACATTCAAATCAACCCTTTCCAGAGATGGTCAAAACTGCTCAATAGCAGTGAAGGCTGCCTGTATCATAGGCTGTCATGGCAAATTGGAGCTGACAGCTAGAAACTGCTTGCATAGATTTCCTATTGCTCCTTTTAACTAGCCTGTATTAAATTGCACCAAAAGGGCTGACAGCCTTAAAATCCATGCCATTATATCACATTAAGGTCTGCAAAAATCTGCCTGCTTTCACAAATTTCAAAGTCAATTGATATATAAGCCCAGTAGACATCCTAGAGCCTAGAGATACGGTAAAACCAGCACACATATGTGCGTGTTCATTCTGTATCCAGGCCCAAGTACAGTTCTCAAGTATTGTCCCATATCAACACTCCTCAAAATCTTATACCTAAAGGATATTCTTTTAATATAGAAAAAATAACTTCAGGCATAAATATTTCCATCAGGACACCTTCTGTCACAACATGGATTTTGAAAGCACTATTATAACTTACCTTTGTTTTGTAATAGCTTCTATCTGTATAAGCATGGAGGAAAAGGGTGCTGCCTGTCTTAGTAAGGAGTATTTGCATGTCAGGTAGAATAAAGACTCGGTCCTCTGTGTAACTTTTAATGCACAACATCTGCAAAATTTTTCCTCTAAGATATTTCCATCACCTCAGCAAAACCACTGACCACTATAGATAGTATTCCATAATCAGTTCAGCACAGAAACTCTCAAACCAACATGCTAATCACAGAATTACCTTTTTCATGTACTTTAGGATACATTGCCATTCTCATTCCCTGATTAATTGTGGTGGTGGGACTGAGGAAGATGAATTATGGTTCTGCTTCCTTTTTATATCAAGTGTGTTTCTTTTGCTATCCTGACTGTTATAAAGTCAGTAGACTGTCACTTTTGGGGGAATATTAGCAGAAGATAATTTCCTTTTAGGTCTCTAACTAGCCTCCCTCCAGATTCAAGTGAATATAAATAATGTATATCAAGCACTGGTAGATAAGCTACCTCTCACACACATACGCCCTTGGAAACTAATCAAACTTCCTTCCTGAAGGGGAGTTTATCAGAAGCCAGGCAATGCTGAATTTGACATTCAAGAGAAAAAAGGGCACTTAAACCATGTACCTCTTGTTTTCCTTCATCAACATCTAAGAAAGAAAATTATTCATGTCATCAATGTCAGGTTTTAAAAAATCCCTTTCACAATAAACCCTCAACATGTAAAAAATGCTGCACACAAAAAGCAGTTAGCTTTGACGTTGTGTATATTATGGTTTCATCAGTTCCTTTGCTCACTGGATTTGTGAGCAGTCTACTCCAAATCCTGAAAAGTGCATCGGAACTTCCATAGGTCACCCCAGTCTCTAGCAATGGCAGCTTGACCTTGGCACTGCTTGAAAAGCAAGCTAAGATCGGGAAGGCCACTTCACTAGCCTTCAAAACTCTGTGGCCTAATGAAGCAGACAGACCTTCTGCAGAGGAAAATAAACAATTAACAGAGCTGGCTATGTCCTCAGCTGTGCTAGAGGGATTACATCATGACTTATGCACACAAACATGCACATTATTTAAAGATGTAGTCTCAATTCGTACTTTCTATCCACATATCTAATTTTTAGGTAATGTGTATTGGTCCACTATTTATTTACTTTTAGAATACTGGATTTGGATAGTAATAAGATGTGATTTTACTAACTGCAAAGTTTTCATGGATTCCATTTATTATCACAATCAAATATGTCTCTTAGAGTCTCTTTCTGATTTGGAAATCTCTGTGTTTGGACATGGCTTTGAAGATCCTTGTTGACTTCTTTGATCCTATGTTATGTTAAGGACTAAAGTTAATTTTATTGGAGTGTGATAATTTCCACTGCTTGGTTCAATACCAGTAACAATGAAGAATTAGGTTGGGTGATTTTAATATTGTTAAAAAAATATTCTTGCACCAAGCAAAAGGGTGAGCCATGGCTTTCCTTCAGATAATTAAAAGGACAATGCCTCAAAAGCAGCCTGGGAGGCCATCTGTGACTCAGAGTCTTGCACCAGCAAATGCATTGGTTGCCCCTCACCCCTGAGAGCCATCACTCTATCCAGGACATTTAAGAGCATTTCCACACAGACAGCCAAAATTCTTTGGCATCCTGTCTTTACACACCCCACAAGGCACTTGAAATCACAGTGTCTGATTTTATGCACCAAATCATGTAAACATATTCACTATTTATATCACTAGCAACTGCAACAAAGATTTAATCCTCAAGTTTCCAGGGAGGGACAAGCCATATATATTCCAGCTCCAGCTCTGCTGCCTTCAGTAGGCCTTCTCCAAATAGAGCATGTTGGGTTGATGCCAAGAAAGTGGTTCCTCCTTGATTGAACACTGTCTACATAGCTTGGACAAATCTGTGTACAGCTGGTTCTTTCTACATTAGGATTAATGGGGCATGAACAAGCCCATGGCTAACATTCAGGTTGTTTCAACCAGCTATGACAATAAAAAGCCCTGTAGGAAACATGATTATGAGACATCTATTATGGAAATGTGAGCAATTGCTCAAGAAACTTGCAAGTCTTAGTGAAGTAAAACTTTTCTTTACTGCTTTCTGCTTTTTTCCAGTCTGAGTGCAGCATCTTTAAACAACAGTATTAAATATGTTCCAATGCAATTTCACCTTACATGTTACTTTCCTTTCTTTTTTTATTAACTGTTGGAAATTGCCTGTTCTATTGTTTCTTCTGACAATGTTGATCAAATCTATCTGAAGATTTTGCTGGGCTGCTGAGGTTGTTGAAAATGTTACAGCCCAAAATATGCATAACTGCAGTAATTGTGCTGCCTTCTTTTCTCTCTCTATAAACTAATTCGAAATCTTAAACAATTTTGAGGTAGTAACTACATGATAATTAAACAGTTTTTGAAGAAATAAAATGAAAATACTGAAGTAACAGTGATGAAGAAAACTTCCAGGCTCTAAACAAACTTGGAGGAGAATCACTAAATCAATGCTGGTTTTAATTTTATTTTTCTTACCTAAGGAAAAAGAAAAGTGGTCATGAATTCTTATCAGGCTTCCTTAAAGGACAGCTTGGCATTGGCTCTGACTTCTTAAAATTAAAATTATATTGATTTTCCATTTTATTAAATAAATGTTCCTCCCTGAGCTTGCTTTAGGAAAAGAAAAATGTTTTCAGTGCAATTTTCTCTTTAGCCATTGCCTGGACTTTGGCTGGAATGCACATCTACATCCAAATTAAGAGACAAAGGGATTATCCAGAACAGCTCTTGTTTCAAGTCCCTGGTGGCACAGCGTAAGTTTCACCCTGTCAGGCAAGTAAACAGAATGCAAGTCCTTTCAGGTTACCCTGCAGGATAGTTCATTTTAAAACTGTCCATGAATGTTTACCTTATTTAGGAAAGAAATTGGTGTGGTACATCAAATGTACCATAAAAACCCATCTTCTCCTGTTACCCCCGTACTGGCGCACCTTATTGAGCACAGCTTGGGGCACTTCTGTCTCTTGTAGCTTATTAAACATGAACCATGCTAGTGCTTGTATTGCATACAGTCTGCCTCCTGCTTCCAAATTTATTTTATACATGCACTGCTGAAAATGGTAGTTGTATCAAAGTGGGACTTTAATGATGCTGAACCCTTCTGGATTGCAACTGGTAATTTCTAAATGGGAGAAGTTACAAACTGTATCCATTAGAGCTTGTTGGCTCTTTTGTATCTTTGTGGTTTAGGAAGACTAGAAAGACCTTTTCTAAATCTGTCCAGTATTAAAATTGTCCCTTGACCTCGGGGACAAAGAAACATTTTTGAAGTGAAAGGACTAATGCAGGCTGTTGTACTTTATACTTAGAATGGAGAATAAGTAGCTGCTGTGGTGAAACATACAATACAGCCTGGTGCAAGATCCCTTATTTCCTTCCCTGGTCTTGTGGCCAGTTTTCCTGTAAGATAAGGGAAGTGCTTCAGACAGGTCAGTAGTAAATCAGATGGTCTCCAAAGGAGCTATTAGCACTTTCTGTATTGCTATGTGTGATTGAAAATGAGTAATTTGGTAAGATAGCTATTGTATTATTTGCATAAAGGACTATAAAACACAATTTAAGCCCTAGAGAGATGCCAAAAACCCTTTCTTTGTTTGAAAAGCCAGTTAAGACTGTTTAGCAACATAACATTCTTACCCCATCACATAATTTACAAAACTCAAGCACTCAAGAGCAAGGAAATGAATAATTTAGAAGGTCATTAATCTCACACTGCCCACATGATAAACACAATTATCAATCTTATCAAGTATGGAGAAGTGAATATTTCATCACAACACAAGGACATCAGTCTGACTCTAGCTACAAAATGTTTCATTTGGAGACACCAAACCAAAACCAGAACAATACCATCCTGAAATACAACAGTTAGCTATGGGCACATTAGTGACACATAATGATAGGACTGCATGCAAGCCTATTTCAGGTAAGACTTAATCTTGCATGCCAGTATTTCCTGGTTTTGCCCCATATATTCCACTTTTAGACACTTTTTTCTTATCAAGTTCCTGTGTCAGCTGATAAAATTACTAGAAAATATTTTTAATGAAAAGTGTTATGGTACCAAACTAAGGATAAAACAATAGAGAAACATTCCAAAGGTAAAAGCCAAGGCAGGTTTTTCACAATAGCTAATTCCTTGAAACAGATTTAATAGGGGACGAGTTACTGAGCTCATTGAAATCAGAAGTGGCAGGACTTTTTGCTCATTAAACCTCAAAATGGGAACAAGCCTGAATTCTGGTCATGGTAAAACTGGGCTGAAAGCCTGGAGGGTGGGCTTACCATGCCGACTATTACTGCCAGAGTGCAGAGGACATTTTGCGATTTAATGAACTACAGCTATAACCTGTAGGTTATGTTGGGAGCAGGATAAGTGTGAAGGGCATATAACAGCATGTTACAGCATGGCTATAACACTGTTCACTGAAATAAGCTCTTGCTGAGCTTCCTGAGTGGCTCAAATGGGTAGATGGGTGGTGGGAAATCAGCTGCAGATGACACTATTTGATAGAATCACATAATCACTGAATGGCTGGGGTTGGAAGGGATCTTAAAGATCATCTAATTCCAAATCCCTGCCGTGGGCAGGGATACCTTCCACTAGAACAGGTTGCTCAAAGCCCCATCCAAAGCCTTGCTGACCCATCCCTGACCACTTCTACGAATGAGACATCCACAGCTTCTCTGGGCAGCCTGTTCTAGTGTCTCACCATGCTCACAGAAAAGAATTTCTTCCTAATATCTCATCTAAATCTACCCGCTTTCAGTTTAAAGCCATCACCCCTGTCCTATCCCATGCCTTTGTAAAAAGTCCCTCTGCAGATTTCTTGTAGGCCCCTTTAGGTACTGGAAGCCTTTTTACAAGGTGTCCCCAAAGCCTTTCTCCAGGCTGAGCAAGCCCAGCTCTCTCAGCCTGTCTCCATAGGGGAAGTGCTCCAAGACATCCGATTATCTCTGTGGCCTCCTCAGCACTCACTCGAGCAGGTCCATGTCCTTCTTGTGTTGAGGCCGCAGAGCTGAACACAGTACTGCTGGTAGGGTGTCATGAAAGCAGAGCAGAGGGAGAGAATTCCCTGCCTCAATGTACTGGCTTTTTACATTTACTTACTGGAAAATATAAAATGAGCAACGTCTTCATCTGTTCATTTCCTTACTTTTAAATGCCTAGCTTTCACAAATGGCATGAGAGGTAAGTATTTCCTCACTGTTACATATCAGCTTTAACCAGCTTTTGAATCAAAATTATTTTTTTCGATGCTGGTGTGATGGTATTTGGGTATAATGGAAGGTTAGAAATTGCTCCTGGAACTGTGCTCTCCTGTCATAGATTTGAGATGAATTTTTGGTAAAAGCAAAATAATACCACAAGATCTAATTTTAACTACATTTTAAAAGGGAAATGTAATTCTGGTTTTCGAACAAATAACAATGCCTTTACAGAATCATTCTTCTTCAGTGTAATTACATATGAAAACACCTTCTCGCTGACATTTTTACAGGAAATACCAGGAAACTGAGCATTCCTTACCTTATGGCGTTTCCATAAAACAAGTTTCCCTGCATTACTTTATTTAGAAGCAGAAAAAAATATCTTTTCTTGTGTTACAGTGTTTTTACCAAAAAAATCTCAAGAATATCCCTCCCAGACTTGCCAACCATATGTATACTCCAAATTACACTTAATTTACTATGCTTATTGCTTGCATGAAACAGTCATGTCAAACTATTATAAACATGCTTCTGGGATTATTTGGATAGTGAGGGCTGTGTATATTTTTCACCTGACTTCACAGGTTCATTACTAGATTTCAGGAGCCCAATGTCTGTGCTTTTCTCAGTTACTAAATGAAGATTCTTCTTGGCAACTTTCTGCCCTAGACCTTACAGAGAAAGTTACAAACCTCTCCTCTTCATTGACCAGCTGGCATCTCAAATTATGGCAGCTGCCAGGGCTATTGCAGTTTTCTTTCTCTTTCCAGAACTTTCTTTTTTTTTGCAGCTGTTCTCCTTTCCCACTGACATTTTAGCTTTTATCATATTTTTCTCTTGCCTTCTTACTTCTGCTCCCTCAACTTGAAGGTCTTATAAGACCTTTACCTTGCCCAGGAAAAGCTGCTAATGCTCTAAGGTTGTTGGTCCTTGACTGATGGTCTTGTTTCAGGAGTTTGGGTGGAAGTCAAAGATCACAATATCTCAGCTCTAAAGACTGCTGTATTTGTGCCTGTTTTCAGTTTCAAACATGGTCTCCTTTGCTCTGAAGAGATTTTGTGCAAACTACATTACATCTACATTGGAGCCAGTAATAACTGGTAAATTCCAGCCTCACTGGGATCTTTGGAGGTGTTACTGGAGATGTGAATCTGTCCCCTTACTTGTACTGAGCTGCAGAGGGGCATAGCTAAGGGCAGGTTCTGAAGAGCAGCTTGAAGATTACTTGGCCATCCTTGTGCAAGTTAAGAAAACCACTTGAAGAGAGGTGAGCTTGGAGCAGAGTAGCTTTACCATCTCCAGCCAGCAGGGCACATCCTGACACCACCCTAGCCAGGAGAAAGGCAGCAGGGAAGCACAGGGGTAAGGCCCCAGCCTCAAGCATTGACCACCTTCCTCAGGATGGGGGCAGGTTGAGGCTATGCCAGGACATGGTCTCATGGGGGACAGATCAGCTGCAGCAAGGAGACTCTTGACTGGAGATCTGGAAAGCAGTTTTCACCATGAGGGTGGTTGGATGTTGGTAAGGATACGATATCCAAAGCACAGGTGAAACAAGACCCTTAGCAACCCCATGTATGTTCAACGCTGGTCATGCTATGGGTAGGTGTGTTGGGTCAGTTGACTTCCAAGAGGTCCTTCTCAACCAAACTGTTCAAAGATTCAAAGTCACACTGCTATGAGCATGGAGGGATTCAAAGACTGAGAAGTAGATACCTGCTATTTTTGAGTGGTTTCTTGGAGACTGTATAGATATAAAGATGTCAGCAGATCTATTTGAAAATGACTGTTTGACCCGCCCTTTGCCCCAGTAGTCCTAAGATTCTTTTCTCTCAACTGATCTCAGAGATAAGTTACGGATTAGAAAGAATAAAGGGTGCAGAGGCTTCTTGTGGCATGGCATGGGCAACTGGTAGGTCAGGTGCAGGGGAGGCTTTTCATTCTCATCCAAGCCAATGAGTTTCAGTAGGACTGGAATTCCTCTCCTAGCAGAAGGCTCTGCCTTGCAGAGTTTCACTTGATCTTCTTCTGACAGCCAGGATGGTATGAAGACTTGCAACATTCATGCTGCAAGGCCATTAGCAATTCTTGTACTTCAGGTAACTTATTAATATCTTACCTGACAAGTCAGATTTAAATGCATGTTGAAAAATGACTTTATACTGTCGGAGCTCATTAGGTTTTATGCACAAAACAAAATCATTATTCAGAGATTTGGAAATGCTTTACTAAAGCAGGCATGTATTGAATATCCCCAATGCAATTCTTCCTTCTAATATGGTAATTCGTTATCTGTATTTAATTATCTGCAAGGTGAAAGGTTGCTGGGCAGAGTTGTTCAGCAATAGCCCAATGGAAATTTTTAAGTACTTTCACTCTGGGCTGGCTGTCTTTACAGATCAATCTTACTGCTAATGACAACCAATACTTTCAGATGTGATTACAGACTAGCTCCATCTTTTCATGAGCCGAGACTCTTTGGAATCATATGTATTGATCTTTTTAATAGAAGTCAAGAAAAATGAAATTACTGTGGCTTCTTTTTGCAAAACTATGATAAATGGGAACTTGGAAAGTTACAGAAGATTTTTTTTTCTGTTGTGGATTATTTTAATCTCTAAAAATGATGGTCTTTTTAATAACGTTTGTCTTTCCATTATGCACATTTGCAGCAAGGCCAAAACTTATTTTTGTATTTCTTTATATAACCACATTTAAGCAAAGACATGTCAGAATTGCCTGCTGGTATACTTAGGTAACTATCAAGTAGACTCTAAGCTAAAGGATAGAATAGCTTTTAGATGCCAGGAGATTGTATTTTCCAATACAATTGGTTTAATCCAATTTTTAGAACAGTGTTTTGGGATGTCTGCAATCAAGTACTCATTTGTTTCTTATATAGAGCTTACCCTTCATTCATGTAATATTGTGACAAGAGACTTTACCTGTGTGCATTTTGTTTCTTCCCAGAAGTCTTGTACTGGCTTTCATTTATCCAATTTTCAATGGCAATATATGTCACATGGCTCTGCCTTTTGCTTCATTCCCTTTTTCATGTTTATAAACCTCTAGTATCTTATAGCGAAATGTGCATATTGTACCCTGCTCCTGAGACCCAAAGGACAGTGGTTTTGCTGTATATTATGCTATAGACATATGTACACCCCACTGGGAATAATATTTGCTAGTTTGACTTCTCATTTTTGTGCCAGTAGAATAGAAGAAATAATGTTTTAGATCTCACATTAATTGTAGTATTCTTCTTGGAAAAATTCCATTGCAAACGTTGTATGTAAGATAAATTTTAGTGACATAGCAGCAGAAGAAAAGATATGGGTTGAGTTGTTGGAGTTGTGGAAGACATATACTGGTGGCTCCCACTGGTATTAATGGGAAGATAACACATATGTCTTACAGATATTCCTAACCAGAGGCACTAGCAAACTCTCCTCAGTTTGAAGAGCAGTGTCATGTTTTCTCATTGCCTGATTGAGCCTCAATTCTTTTCAGTCTTCTATGTTGTAAATCCATGCTCTTTTCAGGCTTATTTCCACAAGGCAATTTCCTTTTTTTCTAATCACAATCCCATATTTTTTTAATGTCCCCTTCACTTTTTGTCATGCCTCATGTCACAGCAGTCTTCAAGACCCAGCCATTTGGTTTTATTGATGTCCTTGAAACTCAATATATTTCAGTCAGGCTATTTTCTGAACACTTTGGCAACCTGCATCTTGCGATTTTTAGAGATCCAGATTTAATCCCAATTGTGCATATTGTCAACTTCAGAAGTCTGGGGTTTTTAAAGTCATGATACACAAAATCTATGTTTAGTTCAAGAAGTTCCTAAACTATACATGATTGGGAGTGTACACTGAGGGTGCGGTATGTCTGCCCTGTTTTGTTTCTCCTTGTTTCATAACCTACCTCCTGCTGCTGGCCACTGTTGGAGGCAGATTACTAAAATGGGTTGTTTTGCATAGATCTAGTGTAAAGGTCTTCCACTGACATCCCTATCCCACAGGTTCCTTCTCTAGCTGTTTTTGCTGTGTCTACTTTTCTTTGAATATGCTGTTCACAAGAATTATTATGCTTATAATGTTGAAAAAAACTCTTGGATCACATTTTCATACTATACCTTTTTGTGATGGACTGCATCTTTTAAAAGTGAGCTTTTACATTTCACATCGACTGGGGTCTGTCTGTGTGGCAGATGGACTAAGCCAGGTGATAAAAACATTTTGTGACATGCTGCACTCAGCTGCAGATAATCCAGTACTTAAATAAGAAGTCTGGGTCAAAAAGGTTTTTTTTTTAAAAAAAAAAAAAAAAGAAAAACAATTATCTAAAAATTGCTTTAGTTTTACTTTGGTGTTTTCATTAAAAATAGGGAATGATGCTTCAGCATGTCTTGCAACCATTTGTGTTCAGTCAAAACCAGGCACTTTTTGGTGTGGTTTTCTTAGACTTTGTTTTAAAGGCTAGTGTCTGATTTTGCATAGGAAAGCTGTCTCTTTGTTATGCAATGAAGATGCAAAATTAACCATGTTGGGAAGAAGACTGTAGAATTTCATCACAATTTATTTCGGTTTATCTGGAAATGTCAAGTTACTCTGCCAGTACAGTTGTAGTGATGAAAAAAGCATTTCTTCAGGAATACAACATTTTAATCTCAAAGATGCCTTGGTTTGATCTCTAGAATCTAATTTGTTGGCATGTTGAAATAGAGTACACTAAAGTTGCCATCTGCAAGATGATTAACACTGCTGATGTAGTCTTGTGGAACACTGTCTTTGCAAAAGATTTTGGTTTTTGCCAGTAGATCGCACATGTATAACTACATCAACAATACGCATGGGCTGGAACTGGATTATATTTAAGGTTCCTTCCAACCCATTCTCTGTTTCTTCCATCCTGTTTATATGAGTTCTGAGCTCAGATTAAATACTTCTGTTTTGGGTTTTTTTTTTTTTTTTTCAAGCGTGGTCAGGTACAGGTACTAAAATCTTTTATAATGCATCCAAAGCAGGTCTGGATTAAATAACACAAACATTCAATTTAGTCCACCCAACACTCACATGAGTGGATATGCTTATGTGAATATATACTTTCAGCTCAAAGGTCAAACTACTTCTGTGTTACTGCATCCCTTGTGGAGTCTTCTTATTTGAATAATCCAAATAAGACCTGTCTTTGTACCTGTATCACTCATATGTCAAAAGAAGGAGGAGCTTCAAGCTTTTGAACCTTTTTCTTCTTTAATGAAACCCTTTATGGGATAAGCCTGAAACAAAGTTTAGCATGCAAATAGCATTTTACCTTCAGAATAACTTGCAGGATTAGGCAGGATGTAATTTTATATTTTTTTGTTAGAGTTTCGCATCTGGGTAAGAAGAAAGATGTATTGAGGTAGAGAGAGAAACCTAAAATTAAATGAAATGATAAAAGCTAGAGAAAATTTTCAGCATTTTTTTTTCTCAGCTCATCTCAACTCCTTAATATTTTTAAGGCACTCTGCATTTGTTTCAGCCTACCCAATTAGGGGTTTTTTTTGTGCTGCAGCAAGTAAGAGAAGGGAATGCACCATTTTTCTGACCATTGAAAAACTTGGCTCTGCACCTCCTTGAACTCTTTTGCACAACTCAGAGGGGAAATTCTTCTGCTTTGGCTGTCTAGAGCTTTATTATCATTCTTTAGCACCATTGCTTTTTGATATGTGCAACACTCAGATTGTGTGAAAGCTAGTCACTATTCAATTTCTCTAAGACTTTGTATGCTATTTCAGACTCTGACAGATCGTTCTCAAATCTTATAGCACAGTCCAGCCAGAAACACACTGCATTTATCGCTAAAAAGTCAATGTTTCTTGCAGTTATCAAGTAATGGCATCAAATACCCATGGTTATTTCTCATTTGAATGGGAGAGGAAAATAGTTTATCTGCCTATCTATCTATCTGTCCATCTACCTACCTATCTCTCTATCTATCTGTAGTGCTACTTGGTAAATTTTGTCAATTTTAGTGTTTGCCAACTTTAGAAAGAAAGATTAATCTGGAAAAGAAGATGGAAAACACGTAATAACCTAGGAATAAAGACTGTGAAGGAGGGAAGGAAAAAAAAAAGAAGGCATTTTGCAGAAAAGAGAAGAGAGGCATGGCTGGGTTGAACATCTGCATCAACAGCTTTGTTAGATCTGTGTGTCTCAATGTAGCAAAGAAGTAAACTGGTTTCCACTGGTCATCTTGAGTGTTGCTAAAGCTTCACAAAGGGTTAGATCAAAGCAAAGAAGAGTATTCAGCTCTCAAAGTGAGCTCTAGTTCATTTGTCGTGGTTTCTTTCTCCAACTAAAGTGTAAAAATAACTGGCAAGTAATCAATAAGTTGGGCTGGGTTTACAATGTTCAAGACTAGACTTTTTGTTGTATTGTAAAGAGCTGTGATATTATGACATGGCAATGAAACAGTTAAATCTGTATTGGGTATCCCCAGAAGAATAAGTCACACAGTAGTTACTTAAATTAGGAAAATACTTGGGTTGGTAAACAATTGTTTCCATTCTATTTTTTATGGAAACTTTTTTCCGGATAAAACAACTTGATTTTTTTTCTTTTTTAAATGTAAAGTCTTTAATGGAAATCAGCTGTCTGGTGGGGTTTTTTTTTTTTTTGGTTTTTTGGTTTGGTATGGTTTTGTTTTGGGCTTGTTTGGTTTTTGTTTTTTTTTTTTTCCCCCCAGAAATTACTGGTTTCTTGTTGAAAGAAGAAATTCTAAAGAAGACAAGAAAAGAATACTTCAACAGGATCCCCATATTTGGAACAAAATGTTGGCTACTAATTTGTTAAATATTCTGCTGTCTAATGAGTCAAATTACTGACAAATATAAAAGCTGGTGCTCAAAACAGTGCTTGATCCTCTGCATATCTAAGTGCAAATGGTCAGAAGAGGGCTGAAACATTTCTCTCTGGTGAGGGTTCCAAACCAACTTCCATACAAATAAATGAAAATGTTCTTTTTTACTAATGTAGGAAGAGAACTGAGACCTAGGATCTAAGGCTTGCATGAATATACTGTTTGCTGAGGAAATTAATGTTAAGAGACCTGCTGCAGCTGATGGCCAGCAAAGCGAAATTCGTGTCGGGAGATGGAAGTATGACAGTTGGTAAGGGACTCTAACAGAGACAGTTTTCCCTTTGGCATTTAATAACTGTTAATTCTTCATATACCTGGCTTCCACCAATGAACACAGTACTTTTCACTGATAAGAAATTCATATTGTTAAACTCCACATGAACTCAAAAAATATTAAGTTATAAATGCTTATGGGCAAATATGAACAGAAAATGTCAGAGAAAATTTAATAATTGAGCTTAATAAAACAAGCTCGTTTTTGGAATATTGCTTTATATGTTTCTGAAAGAACAATCACTCTTAATGAAACTAAGTCAAGAATGAAATGTAGTGTATGGCTAATTGGGAAAGGATAGATGGATTTAGAAAGCCACAGGAGTCCTAAAAAACCAGCAGTTTAAACTGGTGTTGTTTTAATAGTGTACTCTGTGTATGTGCCCTTCTGCCTCATGAGGGACTAAACGTCTAATACAATGGCACAGTACAGGTTGTCCTTAACAGGAAGTATGGTTGGTAAACCTATCTCTCGTGTGAGGCCTTGAATAAGGCAACATTGTGATTTGAAATAAATGCTGACAAGCGTTCATATCCTGGTAACCCATCATCAGATACTTATCCTACACAACAGTTTTCCCCATTTGTTATGTTAGAAATAGTTTGTAGCACTAGAATACATGATTCATATTATTTTATGTGTCTCTTTATCTGTCAGTCTAAATGAATCTATGATGATTCAGTTAGCTCCAGCCTACTCTTATTCCCTATGAAGGAGCAAAGGACTTGAGCAAAGGCAGCTTCAGCCTTCTACTCCACAGCCAGGCACATTCTGGTGAGCACAGCCCACAGGTACAAGTGGGGTTAGTGAGGTGAGGAAAGAAGGAAAAAAGAAGGTAAATATCACACAACTGAAGCTGTAAATACCACACACCTGGACGAAACAGAGAATAGGATGCACAAGAAGTCACAGGTATTCAGTTATTAAGATTGAAACAAAGAGAGAGAATGAGCGAGAAGGGGCAGAAACCACTGACAGTGGAGAGCTAAGTACGGGAGAAAATGGTTGTGGACGGGACTGGCAGACAGGGCAATGGAGATGAGCAGGTAAGTGTAAAAGAAGCCCGAGCTAGGGACAATTTGCTTGTCAAATTCAGAGGTCCTGCTGCAAATTATGGAGATGTTCCTTAAAGATGTTTCCAGTTTTTCTTACCATAGAAGCAATAGTGAAATGCTGGGCTGCTACTACCCCTTTAGTAAGAGTAAAATTCCACAAACTATCTGCAGCAAAACATGCTTGGACATGCTAGTGAGCCATCTCCAGCTTCTTGATAAGGGCTGCTTCATCTGTTCTGTGCAAGACTAAAGAAGATTCTGCCTTCATGTTGGTCCCACAGAAGGTCCAGCATAAACTTCAGACCAGTGAAGATGGAAGTCACATCACATTGTCACATTAATCACCTCACATCACACCTTCATTTCTTAGCCCACCTATCACATGCTCTAAGAAATGTCTCACTTATGCCTCTCCTGGTTTTGCACTCATGGCAAGAGGAGCAGAGCCACCGTGACTGCTTATATTTGTAGTAATAACTTTCATTCTGAGTGGGAACTTTGTGTTGATCCAAATATTTTTTAGATGTCCTGTGCTATTTACATGGCATGCACAACTCACCAATCCTGCAATATGGGAAAACACCCACTCTCTTCTCACTTGTCCTGTCCTGGGGTGAAACAGTGAGTTATAACTTTTGCATTGCTCTTTTCTTGTTGATGACTCAGTTTGGCAGTCTCTTTTTTTTCAAGCAATATGCTGATGAAACAGGTGGCAAATATCAGGAAAGTGTCTGAAAAATGCAGTACAAATGAAATCTTTTCTCTTGTAACATCTCACAGTATCTGTTGAGTATAAAATTTAATCAGATGACCCAGAAGGGATGTCAAAGTTTGCATTTGACGTGTTCTCTCTTTGTATTTTCCTCCTAATTACTTCCATATGCCTCTTATCTGAAAAACATTTTTTCATCTACTCCTTTGGCTTGAATAATTCTATAGTGGTCTTCAATAAGGATGAGGCAAGTTTAGCCTAAATCATCTTTGTGACAATGCAGTGGTGGAGAGCACTTAATTTACCTTCAAAGTGATAATTCTGGGGAGAAGTGGAACTAGTCTGGGGGTAGCTGTCCACATTTTCTGTTTATGAACATGAAAATGAAGAAAATAGGGTATGATTGATTTCAGAGCCCCTTGTGTTATTCCTGAGTGCTGCACAATTTCTACTCTTCTATTTATACTTCTATTCTTCACAGATTTTCTGAAAAGTAGCAAATTGTTCATGTCTTACGCAAGAACAGGTTATCACTGGCAACTCTCTTATAGCTGCTTCAGCCTTCAGTCTTCTGCAGGGTCATAACATCTGCTACACATTTATGGAATTCCTACTAATATATTAAAAAACCCAGATTTATTATGTGAGTGAATTGTGGAGATTTTTCCATGTGCTGAAATTGGTTAGTAGATTACCCTGAAAAGCTAAATATAGCTATTTCTATATTTTAACATATAACAGCATGCTCAGTGCTGATATTTTTGACACTCAGCCCAAATCAGACTACACAGCAAGCAATGGAAAACTTCCTTTGCTTGCAGGACTGGGCCTTAAGGCTTATTGAAGTACCAGTAAAACTATGAGCAAGAAAATACTCTCTTGTGCATGTTTCTAGAACCAGAATACAGGTTGCTAGGAAAGGTTTCAAGGAAATATGTCCAAGTCTTAAAATCAGTTTATTTTATTTATTTTTTTTTTTTTTTAAGAGAGAGAATGAACCAACTTTAAGAAAGCATTTATTATGAGAGAAGTTACTGAGGTCCAGGCTAGACTCTCTGGATCTCAGCTGAAGGGAACAGTATGCATTTTCCTGTGGATGCATTTTGTATGACGTAGGTTGCTATTTCCCTGGGCAGGAGCAGAATTTCTCTCTGTAGCCACATTTGGGAATCAGCTGTGATTCAGGTGAATGAGGAGCAAATAACCAAACTCCCATTTCCTGCATCCCAAGGCTGTGTTGTGAGTGACTGGCTTTTAGCTATTCTGATGAAGCATCCTCTTCCCACCAACTCCTTATGAAAGCCTGGGCTCTTTTTACCTCCTAAAAAATGTCTGTGGGTTGGGAAAATAACTTCCCATTTGTGCTCTAGTCATAACCCTTAGTGCAAACAGCAAGGACTGGTAATCCAGTTTGCTTGTGCCTCTTCTGTTATGATCTTTATTTGCCTAGTGGGTGGGTGGTGATGACATTTCCCTACAGGAAAATATTAACTGCATAACCTTTTCCCTCTCTTGGCTCATCGTCATCATCATCGTCAACGCTGTCAGACGTCAAGTGCCTTGGTTTGAAGTCAGCAGATTCTCCTCCTGTCTGGACACACAGCACTGCCAGCAATTCCCTGGTGATTCTAGCCTCCTGAGTGCCACTCTTTGTGTGACTGTTAGCCATCTCTGACAAAGAGAATGTTTTTCATGAACGACTAAGGAAATCCTTGGTCAAGAAACACAGCTTCCCGCCTACTTGCCTATTGCCAGGAAGCTCTAAATAGGGTCTCTGTAGTAATTTTTTTTCTTTTTCTTTTTTTTTTAATTACTTCACATTGGAGTTCAGTCCTGAGCTCTAAGCCAGAACATCTTAGCTGTGCTGGAACTGCTGAAAGGCTACAGACCTTGCTAAAAGTTCAGGTATTTCAAAGCCCTGGGAACATGTGTTATCATTTACATCACATATTTATTTGAGAGAGAGCAGCTCTGCTCAAACATTCTCTCTGCCTCCAATAAGGCTATGCTTGCCCAGTGGCACATCCTCTGAAAAATACCTTTCACACTTAGGTCCCACCAAGCCTTTATCAGCTTCCCCGATGCTCACCAGCGCACAGCAAGTTTCATGGCAGCCAGTCCTCCTGTCATTACAAAGGCAGTAGCATTCTAGACTAGGACATTCACAGGAAAAAAGATGCAGAGCCAAGCAAACACTGACTTTTATTCTTAAAAATTTAAACCAAATTTAGCTCCTTTGTGAGCTTTCCAGCCTGGCTCATGAATTCTGAGTGCTAATATAATTGAAGAGCCTGAAATGCATCTTTGCTGACCAGCCCAGGTGTTTGGCTGTATACAAAAGGTTATAGAACATGTGAAAAGCAAATCACCTTAGTTATACTGAAACATGTGTTGTCCAGCAATAATTTTAGGCAGTTTTCTCTTAAAATTTGGCATTTTTCAACAAATTGGGAAAAGACAAGAAATGTGTAGAATAAGCCCTTTTTCTTGTTACTTTGAAAATTGATACCTCAAATAGTAATTAGTATGTGCAATTAATTGTGAATGACTCCTTGATAGGAGTAGTAACAGCTGTATTAAAAACATTCTGGTGCCCACAACAATGACACAGATGTAAGATAACATGTAGTAGTGATGACAAAAGCGGAGGTATTGCCCCTTGTTGTGCATTATTTCTGGTTGTAATGGGGGTACAGATTGCCCCATCATACCTGTAAGAAGACAGCAGGACCTGAAAAACACCAAGGAATCTGGGAGACAAAATGGTGTTACAAGACACTGAGAGACATAAAGAGGAAAAGACTTAGATGTTGACTGGGGAGTTGTGAGAGGAGGAGCAGTGGAAATGGGTGCAAGGACTGTAATAATGGGAGCAGCTATGAAAAAAGAAATGTGATAAGAAGACAAAGGAGGGCTAGGGACAAAACACTGAAGTACTGAAGAAAGATATAATATCTCTAAAAAATACATTTTGGAAACCAGTTCATCAGGAGTCCTCAGTTTTTTCTTCCAAAGTCAGTTACTATTAACAGATGTTGCATAATGTTGCACAATGCCCAGATGTATTTGTTTTCTCCATCCTATTCCTGGTATAAAGTGTTTACTCCATTGTGTGAGAAAAAACTGCTTTGCTGTCAGCAGATGCCAGGAAGGAGTACTAGAGGTGGTTCCCTAGGAGATGACTGGGGATGCTGTCTTCTCACCTTCATCAGTCTGCGATCTCTGTTAATACCAGAACCAGGTACTACTGAGAGATTTATTTGAATTCCTTTGTTAGGATTTTCATCTACAGAGATATTTTCCAATACAAAGCTGGCCCTGCTGTTATAGATTGTCCTAGTCAGCATGGTATTTCTTGCAGGTGTCTTGTGTTGAGACATTTTCAGTCCCACATAATGGTAGAAGATCTCCTGTAAGTTTGCTTTCCCTAAACTCAGCCTTAGGCTGACAGTTCTCTATCTAGGTCAGGACTATACTTTCCATCTTCAGGTGTTTCGCTTTGTTTGACAAAGCAAGTGCTTAGAGAAGGGAAGGATACAAATCTATCAATTGTACATGGTGGAACTGAGCTCCCCATCTTCCTGATCCTCTGCTTGGTGTTGTAGGGGATTAATCATACTTCCTACAATGTCACACACTTGCTAATGCTGCCCTGCATGTTGACATAGAGGATTGAGTGCAGCACAACAAAAAAAATGGAAAAAAAAAAAGGACATAAGTACGTGCTCATGGGGTTTCCTTTTGCTCAACCAAACGGTTAAAAAGTAAAGGAATATGTGAGAGTTGGCAGACAGTTCCTGGAGTGAGGGCTACGTCTGAAACTGGTGGGAAGCAGGACTGGACAAAGGAAGAAAGTGTCAGACAGAAGTATAAGAGAATCTCATGTTTTGGAACTTTTAGTGAATTCTCAAAGGCTCAGTGCAGGTTTTCTTTGTCAGGGCAGGTAATTATCTCCCAAAGCACTCATCAAGTTGAACCATAATACCACAGCCTTCTGGGGAAAACCCAGGTGAACTTTTTCTTGAGAAGGGGCATAAAAAAGCTTCCAACATCGTGCTTAGGTTCAAGGATAGCAACAGACGCTGGTCTTGTGGAAACATTTTATTTTAATTCCACAATATCCTCTTACGTAAACACTGAAACACATTGAATCAATTTTTCAAACAAACTTGTAAAATCAGAAAATACACAGCCTCTGATAGGCAGAAGCATTAATAGCCAGGAGCACAAAGAGGCATTTAAACATTGAAGCATTTTGGCAAAAATACAAATTACTTATTTTCCTTCCATGCCCTTGAAAATAGCTTTACTAAACTCTGAGCTTCCTATGATGGAGGGTTCACCATTAATCACCTTTATGACATCTCATATGTAGGCTGGGGATAAATCCATGGGCCCTAATCAACCACTTTCCTGAGGAAATTGGCCAAATCCCTACTCTTTGAGGAGGGAAGCGGGGGATGAATCACAACAACTTTGCTATTCAGACAAATCTCTTTTCAAGTGCCCTTAAAGCTTTTTTTCATATACAGCAAAGACAGCCACACAGGAAACAATAATAGTTTAATCTCTTGAAAAATTTCCTTCCTGCACTGCAGCAGCCTTTCAGACAGGTAGTCAAAGCACGCCAAAGCAAATTAGCAGCAGCCGATGCCAAAAGCAGGCTGTTACATTAGCCTTTTAGCTTTGTCCCTTTTCCTTCCATGTGGGTAGAGAACAAGAAACTACTCATCTCCCTGACTAAACATCCTCTGAGCTACATTTTGCTGCGCATTAGTAACACTCACAGGCCTGGGGAACTGATAATGGAGAAGAGAAGACACAGAGGGATGGGTCCTGCAAACACTTACTGTGATACCTCTACTGTGAATAGCCTCACTGATTCGCACTCCAGGCCTACAAAGAGAACTGTGTTTGTAGCCTCCCACACATGTGCATACTTGCTAGTAAGTATTTGCAAGATTTTTGCAACTAGTCTGTTGTGACATTTTTTTCCTTCAGAGTTTTTCTTCTTTTGACTTGAAATTCTTCTTTGCTTAACGTTGTCTAAGGAGGAGGAAAAAAATCTTCATTTCAACATAGAGCTGAGCATTAGTCAGGGTAATACATCATCACACGGAGTTTCGTTTTGCTTGGGTTTTTTTCACTTTTTTGCTTGTTTTTTTCCTGTACACATGGCAAACTACATTCTCAATTTGTACTGCAGTGGCATAGCAGGTTAACATAAGTGCTGAGGTACATAAGGAAGCCCCTAGCCAAAAGCTAGTGCTTGCCCCTGTCCTTGTGGACTAGTGCCTGCTATAATTACATTGCCTGTTATCTTGGTGATAGTATTGCTGTTTGAACCAGATTTCAATGTCTACACCTCTGCAATGCTGTTTAAGGAGGTATGAAATAAAATAATTGTTATAAAGCACTCTGTACACACTTGTCACAGCTAGAGCATAAAAGTATAGCAGTAAAAGGCTAGAATGGTGGAAAGAATTTTGCATTATATTTTAAAGGTGCTTCTTTGCTTCATTTCAAACACCATCATGTGAAATGTAAGTATTTGCCTGCTTTCAGTGCTGAGTTTCACTTTAAGTCAGCCCTGTGTCACTCAAATTGTTGATAGATTTTCATAACATCTCTGTGTAGAAACATTTTTGTTCTGAGTTCATATTAAAAAGCAAGATAATAGAGCACACCTGCTGAAGCCTTTTCCTAGAAATGATTGCATTATGGAAAAAGAGTGTGTGCTTGCTTGTTTTAAGGGCATTTCCCAAAACAGGGCTAAATCCTGTTCACAGAAAATAGGGGGATGTAAATGAATGAGAAGCTCTTTAAAGCAAGAGGAAAGATGTCTGCCAAAAAGTGAAATGACATGCTGGGCGGTATGGCAAACAAGATGCGACTGCAGCTTCTCTCTCATTTGATTTCCTCTGGAGCAGCAGAAGAAAAGTCCTTACGAAGCTTTTATGGCAGGGCAAAACCCAGCATGTGTCCTAAGCCAGCTTCATGTTGGCTTTTGTTGTTGCTAAGAGGAAGGCTTAAAGACCTCAGCTATGCTCGGTCCACTTATATGTCAGATTAGTGAACTCATGGATTCATTCTGCGTTCACTGCTGGCCATGTGTCCTTTTCCCACCCGTTCTCTGGAGGTTGCCTCCAGGCATGTATGGTGCAAATCTGAACTCGAGTGATATCTCTAGTCACAGGCAAGATAGAGACAGAGTCTAGAACTTCTCCAACTCCAAATATTCTGTCCCTGGATGCAGAGAGGTTGCCCAGCAGCGCAGTAGATAAGGGTGGGAGGGCAAGGTGAAATTTCTTGGCAAGTGGCTACTAGAAGTGGAATAGGTGAAAGAACTCATAAAACAAGCCTTCTGCAGAAGGACACATGAGATTATCCTACGGAAGTGCTGTCATTTGTAATCAAGGTACCACCTGAAAGTGCAAACCAAAATCAGGGCAATCCAGAATGAGAGGCATGGTACATACAATATACTAGAAGAAGGCAGCTTCTGGTGTGAGGTTATTGCAGTATAAAGACATCAGAGATACCAGTGGACTCTGGTAACAGAAATGTTTATTTCACCCTACTGTCGACTTCCTGGGTGCAATCAGGGAAAATTCATATAGTAACAGAAAGAGGGAAAGCCACATGAGCTGGGAACCTCAAGTACTTTGGCCTGCCACATAGTTTGTGAGACTTTGGGAAGGATGTATTACCTTGCTGAAAGGGTTTTTTTTTCCTTTATGATCAGATTTTGTAAAAGAACAGATCTGTAGTTACTGCACTACCAGTATCCAGGCATATAGTTCAGGTTCTGAAGCATGTATACATCAAGAGCAGAGTGAGGAAAACCAAGTCCTGCTGTAAATTGGAGGATTGATGCTGTAGTGCTAGGAGCTTTGCTTCAGTTTCTTCACCAAGCTACATGCTGAATAGCCGTTATTGGCGCTTAGTGAGAGAGATTATCCCTGTTACTTGCTAGACACAAGTAACAAGGATGAATCCTTGTTCCTGAGTGCAAAACTCAGCAGTCCCATGTTGCGTTTTCAAGGCAGTACAAGCTCTGCATCAGCCATTGGAAGAAATGAGAAAGTGTCTTTGTTTCTTCAGCATCAGTATGCATAACAGCAGCTTCACATCTGTGCACATTTTTGACATTTTAATTACATAATGGCAGCAGTGAAATATCTACATGTTCTTGTTATTTTTCTCATAATATGTCTAATTGTACTTCAGTTAAGTTATGGAAACAGTATAAGCTTGTAGTGAAAAACTTGGCAAGTCAGATGATGAGATGTTTTCCACCAGTATTTTTAATGCTTCCTGTTAATAGAACAAAGTGTTACAAAACTATACTTGTTTTTCCTGAGCTGTACTTTCTTTTCTTAATAAAACATCAACTTGATTTTGTAAAATAATAAGAAGAGAGTAAATAGCTATACTGGCCATGTCATAGAGGAAAACCTTTTCAAAGAGATTGCTTTTTCTTCCCAGAAGAAAATGTCCTGCTGTGCAGGGGCCGGATCCAGTGCCCACAGAAGTCAGTGGAAGAACTCCCACTGATGACAGTGGATGTTGGATGAAGTCCCATCTCATTCTCCTGTTTAAACACTGAAAAATCAGTTGCCAAGTTCTAATGAGTACAGTGAAAGCCTTGCATTATATAAGTTACTTACAATAGATTGTTACAACCATTAAGAAAAGCTGACTAATTTTATTAAAAGCATATTTTTATTGGTTCCTTTAAAGCTGTTCCCAAAGTCTACGCATATCTTCTTCACTTTGCTCTTTTGAATCTCTGTTTAATAAACAAACACAAACAAAAACATGATTTCCTGTTGGTTGTTGAAGAAAGACTGGATTTATTCTTTACATGGGAAAACGTTTGGTTGTTTAACACATGCAACAGCACATGGCCTTGTTCAAACATCCTATCAAATTAAAAGCAGATTCCAGCTCTAAAGCTCCAGATGAAGGGCACGGGCCTGGGACAGGCACTCACATGAAATTGCATTGCATTTAAGAAGACAGTGATCAAAGCACTGTACCTCATACAATGAGTGAGTGGCAAATCTGTCTTATCTGAGCATCAAGGAATAATTATAGAGAATTATTTGATCTTCCTCTAAGGTAAACCTCACAATTATGATGCTGATTGAACAGATTCTTCTGTTTCAGTAAAGGCAACATTAATACACAGTGCTATAATGAACTTACCAGATGGGATTAAAGTGACATCCTAACACTTCAGTAATTAATGTTTTCTCAGTCTATTTTTTTGCTGATCACTCCCTGCTCAGGATTGTGCCATCCTGGCAACATGATAACATGCAAGATATTTTCTGATGACCCAAGGTGGGCAATCCTGAATTCTTTGTGTATCTGGATATGAGAAAAGCAGTTTAAATGCCCAGTTAGTGATACTTTGAAACCAAGTGAACAGATCAGACCTTTGACCTTGGTATATGCTTGTCTTTCGAAATACAGCTAAATTTTGCCAGCTACAGCTTGATTTTGCAGATATATTATGGAGCAGAAAACTTAAAAATAGAATTTACCTCTGCTGTTAACAAGTTTTGACCTTTGCTCACATTTGTTGGGGAAAGTAGCTCATAGTACCAATTAACATGAATTATTAACTCCTACATTAATAATTAATTTATTAGAGGGCTAAAGACATCAGTCTTTGCCAGCTAACACTATTGAAAGAAAATGAAGAAAACAACACAACCCTAATTATAACAGCTTAATGAGGATGTCTGGAAGATCTGATGTGATTCAGTCACTCTAAATGCTCTTTATTTCCTCTCTGAAACCACACTGGGTGCAAAGAATAAGGCAGTTAACTACAGTTCCTGTAGTGCAGGGTTTCGTCCTACTTTCTGAAGAAAGAAAGCCCACTAAGGAGAGCTCAATTTAGATATTATTAAGGAATGATGGAGGATGCCATAGCCTAAACAGTATGAATGCTGTCTCTCTCAGTAATGAACTATTCTAGTGGTGTCTGAATCACTAATGGTTTCAATGGCCACAAGGAAAACTTCTCTGCCTCAGAACTGTGCTGTGCAGTGATTTCTTGATTTCACAGGATCCTTCCTTTGTAATCTATTTGGACTTTAACTTCAAAGGTTGACTGTAATGTGGTGGTACTGCTTGTGATTCTTCCTCACATTTTAGTCAGAACGCAACAGTAACAACAATAAAATCCAGTATAGCTTATCAGGCAGCATCACTCAATGGAAAACTGTTGAGTTGTTCTCTTGCACAGATGCTGAAATTTCCCAACCAACCCATTCCCAACTATCTCAAGCAGTTACATCACATTTCATGTTAGTGGAACTGGTCACATCTTTTCTCTCTTATGGCTCTTGCTGTGACACATAGAAACTTCCCTGAGAGTCTTTGCTGAAATACAGTCTTTGCTAGTTCACTCTTTCTATTTTTGCGTCAACACTGCTCACTAACATACATCTTTTTTCCTTCCTCCTGAAGTTTGTGGACAATAACTACAGGACTGCACAACCTCCATTTAGGAATATTAGAAAGTTAAGATCTTTAAATCTGTACTTGTTTCACCAGCTCTCAGTTACCCTGATCATCTTGATAACTCTTCCTTGAATATATTCCAGTCTAAGTTCATCTTTGGCCACTACTGCTCACATGTGCTTTCAGACTAGCTCGTGCTTTGAGGTAATCCTTTATATACAGGAGAGGCAGTCATGAAACGGGATAATGTTGTGTACTGTTTCTTCTGTCATTTATTTCTTCAGAAATAAATGGCTGATTTAAAAAAAGGCAAGGTAAATTCACAACTTTTGCCATTTGCATGAGCCTTTATTTTTTATTTTTGGTTGAAGATGCTTCCAGTTTAAAAAATGCTGAGCTGTGCAATAACATTTCACTTCCTTTTAGTCCTTGGCCCACAGACTTATCACAAAGGTCTGCTGAGCAGATAAGCAGTATTACAATGACTTAGAAAGACTAAGATGAGCATTAAATTAATCAGACAGTGCTCTGAGGGGAAATCACCACTAATTTCAGATTTTTCACCTCCCAGGAATCAATTATTATTATGTTTATTGATATTGTACTTGTCACTACTTGGAGTTTTTTTGCTACAGTGACAGAGTCTAAGACAAGAAAGAAGTGAGAAAAGATGGAATAAATAACTTAAACTTCTTCCTAAGGTATCAGAACTTAGGAACCAGCTAAGCGTGAATCTCTAGGTAAGAGTAGTATGAATCACAAGAAGATTTTACATGTGCACACGTCTTTTTGGTGAAAAAGTTTACACAGTTCTACTCACAAGTTGTGTGGAATACAGCTAGGACTTAGAGATGTTTGTGTCATCTATAAATTTCATTGATTTTGGCACATGAAAGATTAAGGTTGCAAAACACTTTTTGTGAGCAGACATTTAAGTTCTTTTAATGTTCTCCAGAAGGGGTTCATGAATACTTCCCAAGTAAGAATAAAAATCTTAAAGAAATAAGTGGAAGATGCTGAAACTTCAGTTTGATAAGTATGACAATAATGTAACTCTGAAAATAGGATGGTAAATATGCCAGGGCAAAATACAGTGTCAGTGAGAACCAAGAGAAAGGCGCTTTCTAAGGGACCTCTGTCAGGTCCAACAAGTTTTCATTCACTAATGGCACCAGCTGCCACACCTCCTTTCTCCCCCCATGAACACCACAAGAGTGGAGCACAAGTGCCATGGGCTGTTGCATCCAGGAAGTTATGCTAGCTCATTTGAATTATTTTCTTTGGAATCATTAAATTTTTTCACTGGAAATTAGTTGGACTCTAAACTGTGTAAAAAGAAATCAGAATTTGGTATTTTGAAATGAAGGCTAATTTAATTTATGTCAGTAAGGTTCAGGACAAAGAACAGCTAGTGTTACAGCATTACAGTCATGACTTCTCATTAAATCAAGCTTTCTAATTTGCAAACATTAAGTTCAGCTTTGGAATTTAAGAAGAAATTTGACTTTTATCATAAAATATATAAAATATTTCTATGGTTACAGACTGATAACAACTATTATTGTGGCAGTCATGGAATACTCCTATAAATCTTGTTAATGAAATCCCAATATTGGAGTACTCAAATCACAACACAAGAGTTAGTGTTTAACCTTTCCTCAGTATACAAGGTAACTAAAGCCTGTTGCAAGTGAAGATGCACATCTATTAGATTTAGAAATTGTCATTCAATTAAGTTAACAATTTTTGGTTTTAACAACATTAAATAGATGCCCCAGTGTCACTGGCAGGCGTATGTCCTTGTTTGTCTGTATAATGTTTAATTTAGATCGTGCCCATACTGTGTGACTGAGATGTGAGAAGTAAAGAAGGAATTATGATCTCATTACAACTATGACAGAGCCTTCTGCTAACAGGGCTGTATAGCATCTTGGACCCAGAAACTCTACCCTCATAGCTCTTGCCTAGTACCTCTGCACTGCATGTTGCAAGCATTAGTTGAACTGATTGAAAACAGGCTGCCCAGAAGAGCTGCGGCTGCCCCGTTTCTGGAAGTGTTCAAGGCCAGGTTGGATGGGGCTTTGAGCAACAAGGTCTAGTGGAAGGTATCCCTGCCTCTGACAGAGGTTTGGACCTGGGCAGATGATCTTAAAATCCCTTCTAACCCAAACCATTTTGTGATTGACATTAGCCTGAGGGATACCACAACCTCATCTTCATGGATTGAGTCAACATACCCAAGGAAGACAAGCTCCTTACCTTTTTAGCTTGGCAGATTACACAAATGTGTGCTTACTTGGCATGCTGAACGGTATAGTTCAGTTGGAAGGGACCTACAATGATCATTTAGTCCAACTGCCTGACCACTTCAGGGCTAACCAGAAGTTAAAGCATGTTATTGAGGGCACTGTCAAAATGTCTCTTAGACAAGTTTAGTGACAGGTTTTGGACATTGACCGCCTCTCTAGGAAGCCTGTTCAAGTGTTTCATCACCTTCTTGGCAAACAAATGCTTCCTAATGTCCAGTCGAGGTCTCCTCTGGCACAGCTTTGAGCAATTCCCACTTCTCCTATCATGGGATACAAGGGAGAAGAGCTCAGCACCTCTCTCTCCACTTCCCCTCTACATGAAGCTTCAACGGGGTTGCACTTCAGCCTTGTTTTCTCTAAACTAGACAACCCCAGATTCTTTAGCCACTCCCCAAATCCTTCATCCATGTAGCTGACAAACCCTTAACTATGTAAAGAGTGATTCACTGCAGCACCTCCCATCAGTGCCAGAAGTGCATAATAACTAAGAAATAATCTAAATTATATATCGTTGATGCTAGCAAGGCAATACCTGTAAAATAATGTACTGGGCAGAAAAGTTATCTTTTCATTTGATCCTTAGATCTCAACTGTGAGGCAGGGACACTAGTTAAGCTTTGCATAGGCCATTTGGCATGCAAAGTCATAGGAGAGGACAGATTTTCTTCCATATTGTAACAACAGAAAAAATGCCAGAACTGAAAATTATCTTGCTTGGCCATCAAAATATCACAGTTTGTTGGCTCATAGTTATCTCAGAGGTCAGGAATTGCTGATGACAGAAGTATTCAATTAAGACCTGAGCAGAGAAAATACCATTAAGAGAAACAGAGAAGGAAAAGCTGTCTGTTTAGGTAGAACAGAATGTTGTGCCAGCCACACACAAAGAAGAATGAACATTTTCACTTACATTTTTTTAGCACAAACTAATTCCATTTAAGGAGTTGTCATGCAGTCACCTGATGACAAGACACACCTGAGTTTCTAAAAAATCCCCAACAAGCTAAGGACACGTAAAGGGATAACGAGGGGCTAGAGAAGATGTTTAAATGCCCCAAAAGAGCAGATGGCAGAATTCCAGAGGTAAGTTTTTCCCTGGTTTTGGTGAGGAGACAAGTATCAGAAAGTTTAAAGAAATGCTAAAGTGCTGGACCTTTTCTGACCTTTGCCTTCTAGGTGGAGGAAGAGCCTACATACACCTTAAAGGCAAGGGAGGGAGCCCCAAGACAGCTCTCCTAGGCCCTGGAAAACTGAAGTGGAAGCGCGTTGCCGGCTGGGATGGTTCTTCCCCGGGGGTCTCCTCGCAATTCTATTGCCGCCAAGAGCGGTGGCTGAGTGAGTGCCTCCGGGCGCCTTCAGCACCGGCCTCCCAGTGGACAGTTCCACGCAGGACATCCATGGCGGGGATGCGGGCGGGCGGCCAGCGGCCCGCTGCTCTTCTCTGCGCAAGCAGAGCGGAGGAGACCACCACTGCGCAAAGTGAAAGGAGGGTGCAGGGCATAACTGAGCACTTTCATCTGCTATTGTGTGTGGGTGAAGCAGGGAGATCAGAAGTCCAAAGCTGGACTGACTGTTGTGAGGGAAAAATCTGGTTTTCCTCACAAAGAGAGGGAGAAGTACAGGAAACTGGACAAAACCTAGGATTTTCTGGGGCACATTTAATTAAGAAACATCTTATTGAAAGGAAAGGACAATGCTTGAGCAGCTGAGAGAAAGTGAGAAAATTTTGAGACAAAGCTTTTTCTGGGTGGAAGAGAATTAGATTCTCCATGTGAGAAGGATGAGGACACAATGGAAAGGGCCTTTTGTATGATCTGTTCCCTCATATTAATTCCTGAACAAACCCTGATTTAGCATTCTTGTCACCAGGAGGCTGGGGAGCACTGTTCTAATGGCTTCACCTATAAAAGCTGGGGTGAGGACCTTCTTCATTATATGCTATGAGAGATGGCAACTCCTGTGGAAATAGGAAGGAGTAAGAGTCAAGCATTCTCTTACATCAGGATTTCCATGTTTTCTACATAAAATCTCAATGCAGCCACCATCTTGTAGTGGGTGAATAGGGGGAGCTGAATGTGCATATCTAGAAAAATCCAGATTCATTTTACTACCTATAGTGGTTCAAGTACTCTTCCTTCTAGACCCAGTTCAAAACTCCTTGGAGAGTGGGGTCATTTTTCTAAACGAATCCCCATAACAAGCTACCAAGTTTTCTCACCCACTGCACACTGCCAGGCTGTATCTTGATTGCATCTCTCCAGTACCTGCCTCAGCTGTCGACCAAATCCACATGAAACTGGGATACCCACAGAAGGCTAGCTGAGTGTCAATACTGCAGACATACACGCTCTCACTTCCTGGCTCTGAAATCATTATTGAATTTTCATTCATCAATATGAGGGAGTCCTTCAGCACTGCAAAGGTACCATTTAGATGTGAGCATATTCAGTCAAACCAGCTTAAACTCTTTATTTACTGCTTGTTAAACACATTATCTCTGCTATCAGGGTCACTCTTACTGAAGTAGTACTGAATAGCTCTCAGAGAAGGCCAGTGCATGAACCAGAAGTGGAAAGCGTGAAAATGGAAAAGACTACAGACCTCATCTCCTGGCCATGGAAGTGGACGTGCATGGGAACTGTGTGTAGAAGAGCTGTGAGACACATTGGTAGATTTCAAAGCTTGTTTCTGATGTAAAGACATGACAGCCCACCTCTAACCCAAGCGTCAATTTGCAGGAAGAACTACCTCCAAGAATAAGCCCTGGAGAGTAACAATTGCTTCGCCACTGTGGGATTACTGTTGGAATCCACTTGGATTCCACAAAAATACTTCATGGATACACAAAAACACTTCGTGGATGCACAAAAATACTTCATGAGATTCCAAAGAATTCTTTGGATACTGCCTCTTAGAAGTATTGTGAATATCACAGATTTCAATACCATTTTTCTTTTTTTTAATGGTGACCCCAGAAGTGACCAAAGGTTCCTGAAGCTCTTCACTTCAGGACGAAGAATAAAATGCATGTAAACTCTGCTGGTAGAAACCATGGCTGACAGGGACTGCTGCTGTGTTTTATGTGTGTGCCTTGACAGTGGTGGCAGGGCGGTGAGTGAAGGACACTTATTTCCAGCACTCACCTGTGACTACTAAAAAGCAGTAGGAAGAAGACAATTGAGTATATTCAACCATTTCTGTGTCATTTAACTTCAGAGCAGTTATGCTTCTTGCTGGTTTGTGACCACTTGACCACTTTTTATTAGTTTCCCATTTTGATTTACAAAATGGAGATAAGGAGAAAGAGTTTTAAAGTAATATCATACTAGCACAGGGAAGAGTCACTCCTTGTGTTTTATTTTTGGATTTACTTCCCTTGGAAATGCAAGTGACATTAGGGAAGGTTATGAGAATGTCTTTATTTAATCAGAAATAACATGAAGTTTATTATAAACAGAAATAATGCTGTTAGTTCAGGCTGAAAGATATGAAAATGAAAGCTAAAGGCAAAACCACTGAAAAAAAGAAAAGGTTTTAATGTCTGCTTTTGAAATAAAAGACTGCTATTAACAACATATATGGTTTGTGTTTCTTATTCTGAGATGACTTTACCATGACAGCATTCCTTTAATTTCAGAAATCATTAATGAAATTAAAAAGAATAACCTGCTTTAAGAAAGTGTGCTGTAATGCACTGCTTTTCATCATAAGTTTCTAGCTCTACAGTAAATTTGTTTTGGACCGTACAAACCCCTGCTTGACACTTGAACTGTGGCAAAGATGTTTGAGTTTGCAGTGCCCTGTTCCCTAGCCAGAGGTTACGGCTGTCATGGGGTCATTTGCCTGAGTCAGATAAACCATTACAGCTACTTTGTGAAACTTCTTCAGATATTTCCTTCTAATGACCATTTACAGTTTCCCTTTTCAAGGCATTGTGTCTATTTCCCTCTTCCTTTCAAAGACACCTTTTCATCATTCTGGGGTCAGTAAACGAATGCGGAACTTTTGCTTCTTTGGATGCTTGAAAATCCTTCAGGTGATTGCCTTCCCTGCTCCAGAGATCTCCTAATTCAGACTTTATACACAAACACAGACACACACACAAATTGATCCTCTTCTTCAATGTCATAAATTTTAATGTAGTTTAACATACTGAGTTGTCACCAATTTGATTTTCTAGGTCAAAGAGTTCAACCTCCTTTAATCACTATGTCCATAGCTCTCCATTGCATTCAAAGAGCTCTTCTGTGCAATTTAAACTGCCTACCATTAAGTTACAATATTTGCCTCAGCTTTTCCTCCAGTGTTGTCTTGGCTGAACTTATTGCAAGTTTCTGCTTAGGGCTTTAAGGGGCCCTAAACCAATTTATGGTAAATTTGATGCTGTATAAATATTTGCAATGACGTTGAAGGCATCCCATGTTTCTAATAGGAAAATGGATGACAGCTTGCATTATGTGCTATTAAATACTCTGCTGGTCCCCAGTTGTTTTGGGCTTTATTTTCTCTTCTTTATTTTTTTTTTTTCCCAGAGATCTCCTTTATGCTAATCCCCTGGACTTTTGGCTCAAAGACTCTCTGAAGCAAAGACCATATGGGCAGAAAAAGGTTTTGCCAAAGTCACTGGATATACTGCAACATAGTGATCTTCCAAGTAGTTTGGAATGGAGTAGGTTGGGCACTGAAAGAAATCTAGCTCCATTTCACTCTGGTCTGTCTGGCATATAGCTAAGACTTGGTAATGCAGGATACTTGTCAAGAGGGTTTGATGGATAATAAGCTGAGATTTAGTTCATGCTGAGTTTAACAGCTCTGGGCCCAGCTCTCCATCAGCATGTCTGAGCTTGAAGCTGGTGACTTTGGAGTCTTCAATCTCCTGTGCACTGCTGATATACTAAGGGTAATTTGACTCCCATCCTTTGAAGCTAAATGCAAGTCACAGAAATCTTTTCTGTACATCAAAGTAAATTGATGTTTGCAGACAGGCAGACAGTGAGAATTCACAGTAGAAGGGCCAGGTAGAAGCTTCAAGGCCAGGCTATATGGGGATTTGAACAACCTGGTCTAGTGGAAGATGTCCCTGACCTTGGACAAGGGGTTAGTGCTAGATGCTCTTTAAGGTCCTTTCCAACCCAAACTATTCTATAAGAAGTTGTTTCATCTCTTTGTATGGCTTTTATAAGAGCCAGAAACGCTAGAAACCATTTAGTGACAGGGTCAGAAACCTTTTTGACCTGATTTTGTTCCATGAGAATTTTGCAACACAGCATGTATAGGGGATTTGTCTTTTATAGGAAATAATAAGCATCACAAACACTTTTGTAGGTTATTTTGTTTGTTTGGATTTTTTTTATTTTTTATACCATTTAGAATGGGCATCCTTCCATTACAACATTCAAAAACAGAGCACCTATGTCAGTTGTATAAATTGAATTGAGAATCCAGTAATAAACCCTGAAAATCTTAGGGTGAAGCTTGTCATGTCGTTGAAGAAAAGACCCAAACTCCAACTGATGTTGGGTGGTCTAGACTTCCATTTTTAATGAACAAGGCATGGAACAAAATGCATGATATAATTCTCCAGCTGTCCAGCTGTATCATTCTAAAATACGTTTTCGTCATTTTTAACTAGTATGATACCCTGGAATTTAGAATACAAATAAGATTTCTGTGATATGGAGTCCAAACCCCACACGTAACAGCACAGTATATCTTCATTAACAAGAAACATTTCTGTTGATTTCATTTTGCAATGTTTCATATTGCACATAACAAATATGTATGGTCACCTAAATGAATTATTGCAATTCAATTTGGAATGATTGCATAAGGTTATTGTATTATCTCTAGGATGCCCTAGTCTCTGGGTGTCAAAACTGTTTTTATTTAATGGAATAACATGGCAAAGTTAATCAGAGTAGGTTAACCTCTATGGGACTCAAGGTCACGAATACTCAGTCGCAGCTGTAAATGGGGAGCTGAAATTCTTTCTTTCTGTTTCTTTAACTTGGAAAAAATATTTATGAGAGAGAAAAAGGCAAAGTGGGAAAAAGACTCACTCCTAGTGAAAGTCTTATTGGGCTTTCCAGCAAGAAATCTTTTTTTTTGCGGAAAAATCCTGCAAGGCAACTATCATTAGGAGGAAAAGTTGCACCACACTCAAGTCTTTCCCAGGAAAATTCTTCATTTTGGCATCTGAGATTTTGCATCACTTTTGAAGGAAATGAAACAAGTGTTTTTAAGGAGACCATCGGTGTTATGCTAAGATTGCAACATACAGTGCTAGTCTTCTAATTGTTCCACCAACTCCTTGCTTTTTCTTCTTTGTCCTGTTTACTTCATCTAGCTTTTTCTCTCACGACAGGCTAATATTTTTAATTAACTGAGTCAGCAATTGCCTTTTGTCTCTGTGTGGCTGCACAACCTGCCTAGGTAGGGTCTGCTAAAGTTTCTGGAGCAGAAAGCAGACTGAGTGACTCAAGTTAAGTAACAAGTTGAGTGCGTGCAGCAGGAGTATAGCAGTTCCACAAAGACAGTTAATTGCCTATTCAGGGGGCCTTAAGAAATAAATCTGATCTGAAGATTTTTTATAGGGGATGTCACTGTGCATGTCAAACACTGTGTTGCTTGGTAACATAGGAGGCAAAAAAAACCCAAAAGATCATCTGAAAAACAGTCTACAAACTGAAGCAGATGTCTGCAAAGTGCCTTTCCTCCTAGCTGATCTCCCTAACATCGTCCTCTTGGCTTCTCATACTGTGTTGGCTAGACAATGATGGGGAAAAGGATCATGCAAAAAAGTTGCTCTCTGTTCCACATAACAGTTTTTTTCAGGTAAATCATTTTTCACCTCCCTGTAAATGAATCTGACTTTGCACCCCAGAACATCATCATTGTCATAGTTAGAGCAACAGTTCATCTTAGCTTGCTATTTTGTCTTTTGAGAATGACCAGTAGCAAACACTTAGGGAAGGATGTCAGAGGGAGTGGATGGATAGAGCAATGCCTCCCTGGCATATCTATCCTCCCATCATCTGAGATCATCCTGGTCATGCGTCCCCCATGCCAGGCCAAGCAGTTGGGGTTGCCTTGTTCTACGTATAGTTTGTTGAAAAGAAACCAACAAAGTGCTTCTTGTTCAGACGCAGGCGCTGTCTCTGCCAAATCTGCAGCTGCAGTACAGCTTCCCCTCTCCAAAGCCACAGAGTTTTGGGTAACCATCAATACCGAGTCCTCAGTTGATGACAATAAATAGACACAGAATCCCTGAGCTCCCTTGCAAACAAAACAGGAGCTGCAGCATGTCACTGTCATGCAACAAATGATTTCCGTTCACCCAGAGTTTTGACTGAATTTCAATCACAGGCTGAAAGAGTCAGCCCTGGCTTACTCAGGGGAACAGGGCTGTTTTCAGTGGTCAGCAAAAGGAAGGCCTAGACTGTTCATTAATATTTTAAAAAGCCAAACAGCAAAATGACATAATGAATGAGGTATTGTCTCCATTCCCTCTACGTTAAAACAAAGAAATTGTGGGGTTTCTAGCTGACACTCGGTTAAAAGAAAGATCCTTCAGATCCCCGCAGTGCTTCTGTGATCACATTTATTTCCCCTAGCACTGGTGGCTGGATCCGGTGCTGAATTTGTTCACTCTGCTTAGGAGCCAGTTTTATTCTGCCTAGCCTTCAAACCTCCTGGAAGTGTGTATTAGCCTCGCCCTTAGAGAACAGATACTGTTTTCATTGCTAAGTCTGTGATGTTTTGAATTAGAGTCCCTATATTGAATAGTAAATCCTCATCTAGAAACTTGCCTATGAATAATGCTGGTGACAGGATCTGTGCCTGAACAGCACCTAGCTAGGGCTCTCCACCCTACCAGCTCAGCCCCACTGAGTCTGAATTGGCACATGCAGCCTCAGCTGCACTAATTGTGTTATCCCAAGGTCCCTTCACTGTTGCACATTAGGCAATTCCTATGTTACTCAATTCCCCTTCACTCGCATAACGACTTCTAGAACCCGAAATCTAGATTCGTTCATAAACAGTATTATGCATCCTTCTGTATACTTAAGTATCTAGTTATATTAATGCAGAATCTAACTGGCTGAGAAGGTGAAGGCACTTAATGCTCAGATTAGAAAGCTTTTCTGCATGTGTTCACCATGAAGTCTTCTATGATGGAAGATGTTAGAGAGAATGATTTGACATCAAATACATGTCTCTGAAGCCAAAATTCAAGGAAGTATTCCCCAATTTTCTTTATAATTTTTGTTATAGTGGCAAGCAGCTCTTCTGTCATAGTAATATAAAGACTACTTCTTATAGATAAGTATAGACTCTGAATATATAACATTTTTACAGAATGAAAATATTGGCTTTGAATTCCTGAAGTGGTACTGACATTGTTAATGGTAGATTCAGGAACCTGGCACTTCTACATTTGCTTTGTTCATGTGACATATATGGTCAAGCATTAAGATAAATATTTCACAAAATTTGAATGCTATTAATGCAATGCAATTGTCGATGATTGAAAACCACAGCATTCTTGGAGAGCACACGGATGATGGCACAGAGACCATGTGGAGACAAATCTCAACTATCCTGGTGTCCACTAGTGTGAGGGTATGTATGAGTGTGATTCCACCTTAGGGTTCCTGCAGAACATCCTCCACTGACCTTGCTCATTGGTGTGCCTTGCACAGTCCTCCACTGACCTTGCTCATTGGTGTGCCTTGCACAGTACTTGGAACCACTTCACTGTTCAGTTGACAAAGCTGCTGTTTTGGTCTCTGTTTTAAAAAGTGATTTCTTACTTAAGATCTCATAAAGGGTTCATCTTCAGGCGTTTAACATCTAAAGGAGTAAAAAAAGTTCTGAGTATCTGTTGGTGCTAGTCAAGTAAAAAAGAATTTTATTTTTTGTGATAAAATGTATATTCATGGTTTTAATTACTAAGCTTTCAAAAGACTGCATTATGGAAATAGTTATTTGATGTCATTTAAGAATGCAGATGCGCAGTTGACACTCAGAGCAGGTAGATTTTAGGTGCTTGGTAATTGGACTACTGCTCTGAGAATATTTCCCAGAGAGAGAGAGTCTGCTGAAAAAAGATGTGGGTATAATGCATATTTTTTTGTCACCTTAATTGTGGGGAGGCAGTGAGCACTTCATAGCACAAAGGTGCACCTTGTCTGTAAAACCTCTGGCAAACATGTGGAATAGAGTAAGAAGGAAAGGAAGTTCATTGTGAAAAAGGGTACCAGGATTTTTCTATTAAGGGAAACCCAAAAGATTATGAATGGATACCAATGAGCTCAAACAGGACAGGCTGTTTTTCTGTTAAAATAAGTTTTTTTTTTTTTTTAAAAAAAAAAGAAGGAAAGAAAAAGTGGCATAAATCAGCAAAGTAATAGAAATGTCAGCACCAGGAGGAGACTGAGTGTAGAGAGGGAACAAATGGAGTAGGGGTTTAGCCTTAGTGTTCTCAGAAATTAAAAGTTTAAATTTGAAATTACGGGTTCATTTATTAATTGGCTCTTGTAAGATGCTAATGAAGTCCTGTCCTATTTGTTGGAGAGATTTATCCTGAACCACTTTTATTTCCCTACTGGAAGTAAGAAGAAGAGTAAACTAGCATCTCATTATTATAATTAGCCCTCTTTTCATAAGTATTCTCTGTGCATGTATAGCACACAAAAGGAAAAATCCCAAACTTTTTAGTGAATGTGCTAGACAACTGCAGATATGTATCTATAAATGACAACAGCTTGTATTGCAGCTGATGCATAGATACTATTTCTTATCCTCTGAGGACTCTGTGTGACCATGGTGAAATTTGGAAGCAGGCTGGCCAAGAGTTTTATTTTTTTAATGACTTGCTGTTGTCGGTCAATGGAAGAAAGTTCCACAGAGGTCAGATGTTTGGATCAGACTTATCTGTGGTCTGGAAATCCCTATCTGCTTGGACTGCATGAATTTGTATTCATGAATCTGGATTCAGCTTCTTTGCAAAAATATAAACCAAGAAACAAAACTAGTTTTCGTTTGAAGGGATTAAAGAATGATGAATTGCAAATGAAAATATTGCTAAAATCCATGGATCCTGTAGTTAACCTTATATAGACATGATGCTGAGTGTTGACAAAGTGAGCATTCTTCCTCACACCAAAAACCCCACCCACAGTTGAAAATGTCTTCCTTCATAGAAATATAATCTATGTTGAATTTCTGCTTTTTTTCAGATTGCCATCTCTTTTTTTCTTTCCCCCCATGTTTTTTATCAGTGTCACCAAGGTTCTTCTCACCTCTTCCATTCCTTTTGTTTTAATCCTGAAAATCTCCATTATGCTCCTATTACTTCTTCTGTGGGTTAAGAAAAGGGAACAATGTGAAATTTCAGAGGATGAAAAGATAGATGTCTTTGTTCCAGTGTATTTCCTGAGAAATGAATGAAAAGCTTCATTGGGAGGATAAATTGACCAATTAACGTAATGCATAGAACACTTTTAAGATTACACATGCTGCAATCTGACGGGAACCTCTCCATCTCAAAACAGGAACATGATGGAGTTCTAATTATTCTGCAATTGGAAGAGCTGATAAATTAAGCTGTCCATCCCCAAAATATGTAGAGTATCTAACAGGCATCTGATCCTGAATTTCAAATCAATAGGGTTTAGTATTTCACTATCAACCATACATTTGAAAATCAATGCTGTCAGGATTAGTAATATTATCCTATAGAAGCAATAGCTACAAGTCAAGGAGACTGAAGGCAAACTTTCAGGGGTGAACTAACATAAATTTTTCAAAAAATCTTGTCTGCTTGTTTAAAGAAATAAAAACTATTTTGCATGTTTATTTTAAGATTTTAGATATTTATTTTCAGACCAATAGAGCAAAGTAGAGCCATTACAAAACAAGAGAAAACACAAGAAGTGCAGTTAAACATTTTCAGTAACTTGTAATGCATAGAGTTCTCTGGAAAGGATCTGTTCAGATCCATATTGATATTTGCTAGGCAAAAAACCAACCCTGCTATAGATATTCAAAACATGTTGCATTGACCAGCACATGCCCATATGTCGTGGTTTAAGCCATAAATCAGCCACGCAGTTTGTTCACTCACTTCCCCCTTTTTCTTCCCTCTGCTCCTGGA
>JAOEHY010015512.1:0-14748 GCA_025447955.1 Psilopsiagon aurifrons
CTTCTACAATAAACCATTGCTTCAACATTGTATGTTACTCCAGATAAACGTATTGGCACTTAAGATCCTGTCACTTTAATCTGATTTGAAGTTTATATTTTATTAAGAAACATACTGAAAGGAATACTTTAATATTGCTAGAGTATTTGCCTGAGTAGTGTTCTTGTCACTCCTGCCAGTCACCGGCAATGTCAATAGTAACATCAGAAAAATCATATTAATTAATTCATGGCTCCATGTCTGGTGTCAGGGCCAAAATTTTGACCATGGGTCAATTTATACAGCGCCTGGCCTGGTGGTGGCAGATGGAGTCTGACTGTCCCGAAGGGGGAAAAGAATTCTAGCCCAGGAGCTAGCAGGGCTTATAGAGGAGTCATTATACTAACTTTGTGGGGGAAAGGGATAACACCAGACTTGCTAGACATGAACCATGGGGTAGCATGCTGCTGTTGGAGTCCAGATCTACAGGGCAGCTTAAATGCATCTATGCCAATGCCCACAGTATGGGCAGCAAGCAGGAGGAGCTCGAAGCCATTGTGCAGCAGGAAAATCATGACATAATTGCTATCACAGAAATGTGGTGCATTATTTGCAGGAGTGCTGCAGTGGATGGCTACAGGCTCTTCAGAAGGAATGGGCAAGGAAAAAGAGGTGGTGGGCAGTCCCTATGTACTGAAAATCAAACTGTCGGGGAAGAAGATCAGCCTGGCTGGACAGGGGTTATTGCTAGAACTCGGGGAAAAAAAGAGAGTTTATCACCTGTGGAAAAAAGGGCTGTCACCTCATGAAAAGTAAAAGGATGTTGTTAAGTTATGTAGAGAGAAAGTTAGAAAGGTAAAGGCACAGATGGAACTAAATCTAGCCGCTTCCATAAAAGATAATAAAGAGTGCTTTTCCAAATATCTTAGCAATAAAAGGAGGGCCAAGGAGAACCTCCATCCTCTGCTGGATACTGGGGGTAGCCTAGTGACTGAAGATGAGGAAAAGGCCGAGGTACTTAATGCTGCTTTTGCCTCAGTCTTTAATAGTCACACCAGCCATCTTTAGGGTACTTGGTTCCCTGAGCTGGGTGGCAGAGAAGGGGAGCTGATTAAAGGAAGTAATTAAGGAAGAAATGGTTAAAAACCTCCTGCTCCACTTAGATGTATATAAGTCTATGGGGCTGGATGGGTTACATCCAAGAGTGCTGAAGGAAGTGTCAGAGGAGTTTGCTAAGCCATCCTCTATCATCTAATCAACAATTCTGGCCTAGTGGGCTGGTCCCAGGGGGTTGAAGGTTGGCCAGTGTGACACGTCTCTACAAAAAGGGTGCGATGGAAGATCTTGAGAACTACAGGCCTGTCAGCCTGACCTTAGTGGCAGGGAAGATCATGGAGCAGATGATCCTAACAAATCATGAAGCACATGCGGGAAAATGGATGGACCAGGCCCAGTCAACATAGTTCATGAAAGGCAGGTCCTGCTTGACCAATCTGATCTCCTTCTATGATAAGGTCACCTGCCTTGTTGATGAGGGAAAGGCTGTGGACAGTCGTGTATTTGAATTTAAGTAAAGCATTTGACACTGTCTTCCACAGCATTCTTCTGAAGAAATTTGCTGCTTGTGGCACAGATAGGAGGATTCTGAGTTGGGCTGGAAAGTGGCTGGATGGCTGAGCCCAAAGAGTGGTGGAAAATTGCGTCACATCTAGTTGGCTATCAGTAGCTAGTGGCGTCCCTCAGGGCTTGCTGTCAGGGCCAGTGTTGTTTAATATCTTCATTGAGGATATGGATGAGGGGATTGAGTGCACCCTCAGTAAATTTGCAGATCACATCAAATTGTGTGGGAGTGTTGAGCGTAGGAAGACTCTGCAGAGGTCGATGGGCTGGTGCCAGTGGCATGAGGTTCAACAAGGCAAAATGTGGGGTCCTGCATTTTGGTCACAACAACCCCATGCAACTCTACAGGCTTGGGGAAGAGAGGCTGGAAAGCTGCTTGGCAGAAAGGGACCTGGAGGTGCTGACTGATGGTGGTTAAACATGAACCAGCTTGTGTCCAGGCAGCCAAGAAGGCCAACAGCCTTCTGGCCTGTATCAGGAATAGCGTAGCCAGCAGGGCTGAGGAAGTAGTCATCTGCCTGTACTGGCACTGGTGAGGCTGCACCTCGAGTACTGTGCTCAGTTCTGGGCCCCTTGCTACAAGAAGGACATTAGAGTGCTGGAGCAGGTCTAGAAAAGGGCAACGAAGCTGGTGAAGGGTCTGGAGAATGTCTTATGAGGAACGGCTGAGGGAACTGAGGTTTAGTTTGGAGTTTGGAGAAGAGAAGGCTCAGGGGGGACCTTATTGCTCTCTACAACTAGGAGGTCGTACTTAGGTGGGGGTTGGTCTCTTCTCCCAAGTAACAAGCAATAAGAAAAGAGGTAACAGCCTCAAGCTGAACCAGGGGAGGTGTGGATTGGATATTAGGAAAAATTTCTTCACAGAGGGGGTAATTAGATATTGGAACAGGCTCCAGGGGAGTGGTGGAATCCCTGTCTCTGAAGGTATTCAAAAACTGTGTAGCTGAGGCCCTCAGTGACATGACTTATTGGTGGTCTTGGCAGTCCCGGGGTGATGGTCGGACTTGATAATCTTAAAGGTCTTTTCCAACCTAGTTGATTCTATGATTCCGTAATATAAGAGTTCTGGAGTACCACAACCTTAATATTGAATGATAGTGTAGATCAAAGTGTGCCTTCTTGTGAAGACAAATGTGTTGACTGTAAGATTTCAAAATACTAGTACTTGTTTAATCTTATTTGATGAGAAAACTGTCACTGTTAACATACTGCAACATTTAATAACACCTCTGTTTGTTATAAGGGCAGAAGGTACCTTCATTAAAGATGGAAATTGGCTTGGATCTCTTGCTTTTTTGCTCATTAGATCTCTTTAGCACTTCTATATTTTTAAAAGCTTTCATTAATGTAATTTCCCCCCTTCACATACCCATCTAACTTTTCATTCATGATCTATGAAAGAGCTGACATTCTACTCCTCTACCTGAGGGCAAAAACATGTTGACATGGAGATGATTAAGCATGTGCTCACAAACAGTTGGCTCCAACCCTAACTTATGTCAGTTGGCATGGTTGCTGATTAGTAATTAATTAAATCAATGCCAGCAGACACTAATGGTACCTTCCCATAGAGTGGCACGCCAGATCCACTGAGAATAAACTATTTGATACTGATTCCTGCTTTATGCTTTGTCAGTTCTGTTGAATATCTAGTTAGTGTCAGTAAATATACTGTGGGAAAGATTCATTTAGAAAAAAATGCTATGTAAAATATAACATTAAAATTAAGCTCAGAGCATATTTTTTTCTGAGTTGCTGCACTTCTTGCTTACTGTATAGGGAAGCTGCAAGTCTAATATAGGATCCAACTGCTAAAACCAAAATATTCAGAAACCCCAAACCATGCCTTAAGCCCCCAGCTCAAGTGTAGTTTATATGATAAAATATCAGGTTTGATTCAGCAAAGTACGAGAGTATTGCTTGAGATTTAAACTGCAGATCTGATTACGAATTTATTTCAGTACAATAAATGACTTTGAAATTATATTGTAAAGTACTTCATGGACTTCAGTTCCATTTTGAAGACTGTTTTTCTACTGAATACCTTTTGCCTGGCAGGCAACATCAGCTCCTGACAGCTGATGGACACCTGCTATTACTACTCTTTTCCATGGAAGGCAGTTCTTAGGATTTGTCATGTTTATTGACCCTTTTTATATCAAAAAGTATGCTTAAAAGCTCTGTAACTGAAAGAAATAGCTAGTGGCCACAGCTGTTCCTTAGTCACAGTTCACTGATTCAGAAGTTTAGAAGTTGAACATTTAGAGGGGGAAAAACCCAGGTTTGTAAGTAAAGCATTATTAAATGCAGCTGAAAACTGTCTATTCAAAATTAACAGTAGCAGTGCGGGAATTACAATAATTGCTTGTCTCATTTTTGTGGTCAATTCTAATTGCTCATTTCAGGACAGTGAAGTGGAAGGTCTTCTGAATAAATTTATATTCTGTGAGTATATTTATAAGAGCCAAGACATTCTTACCCTGATCGAGATAAGACTTTGGAATATTACTGTAGTTGGCATGTATATTTTTTGAGTTGTTTTTTTTTTTTTTTGTTTTAAAGTAATATATTAAGGATTTTGCTAAACATTTTCTGAATATGATTCAATTTCAATGGCTATAAATGCCAAACCTATGCTGTCCTCTGGGCAGATGCAATAATCTTTCACTTTGGTGTATTTATCTGGAACACTGGAACGTGTTAAATTACATTGCATAAGGCAAGGCAACATAGTCTGAACTGCCCTACCCTAGAGTCACCTAATTGTGACTACTTCTGCATAGGGTTCATCCTTAGGTATTCTTAAGTACAGATCAGAAAGCTTGGCCTGCTTTTCCTGGGCTGAGCTCAACGCCATGCTAGTAAAATATAGCTATTGCCCTACAAAAAATATTACGTAAGGCTGTCAGCATAGCAAGATTTTGCACATGGCCATGTCTACAGTTTGTGCCTGTCTCCTCCTGCAGAGAGGGCAAGCGTACAAACAGAAGTGTATCAAGAAAGCCAAAACAGTTGTTGAGCTCTGTGGAGGCAAGTGCTTTGAACCTAAGAAAATCGACTGCATTAGATGCAGTGTAGTTTAGGGGAGGTTTCATTTGCATGCTGCATAATTGTGTTGAAGAAACAGCCTTCCTGAAACAAGCCCAGAAGAAATGCAGTCTTTAAGGTTGAAGAGCTGAAGTGCTGGGAAGCAACTATTTTGGACAAGTTGTATTTTCTGGTTATTTTATTAAGTAGATTTTTTGTTGCTTGAGACAAATAAGCTGCCTGAACACCAGGCAGACATAGGTCTTTTTTTGGAGGTTAGACTGAAAGGACAGGCTATTGACATGGTTGAGAATCAGGTTTCTGTAGGCTGATGGCACAGGGACAAAGTTAACTCAACTGGAAGTCCATGTTGTTACTGTTAAAACTGAAGGCCAAGGACAGCAGCCTTTGGTTTTCAGGTAATTTCCTGACCTATGCCTCATTTCAAAGAATTTTAATACAAATTTTTACTCACCTTTGGAAGATAAAAGATATGCTTTACTACATACCGTGGAGGAGTTTCTTCCTTCTGCTTTCCTTTGACCCACGCTGACTCTTTGGATACTAGTGAGCACTGTTGACATTAGGTCTACCCTGTAATCTCTCTCCAAGGAGAAAACACTTACCATGGCCATGTTTTAAATGAGTCCACATGTTTCAGGAACTTCTAAGCTCTAAGAGAAATACAAGGGTGTCTGGCTCCATGAAGGCATCTTGGATGGCCAAACATCAGCACATACAAGTGTAGCTGGCTAATGCAAGGCATGGTGAAGGATACCTAGCTCAGATACCAAGCTTCTTGCTTGTACTTCTTCACCCCCATTTGCCTTTCATAAGGAAGTTATGTAAAAGGGAATACCTTCTGCATAGCTGCGACAGAGCAACAAGTGCTAGGCTTTTTATGGTGGGAGTACTGCCTGCTCCTGTGGGACAAAAAGCGTTGAAAAATTCCTTATCTGTAATGAAATGTAGATGCAGCAAGTCTTTGGTGGTGCAGAAGGGCAGGGGAGCATTTTCAGACTCCAATTAAGTTACTGTGGGCTTCATCTCCAAAGTGAGTGCAGTCCATTATGGTCTTTATCTCGAAAAATCAAGCTGTCCATAGTTGGAATGCACGAAGTTTGCCAGCATCCACAGACATGGCACATACACATATAAGTGGATGAGATACACATGTGATCTAACCTATAAAATTCAAAAATGGTTATAAACTAAGACCCATACTATCCTAAGTATGGAGCTCTGAAAAGCATAGTTCCTACTCAGAGGTGAAAGATGAGCTCATTACAGCTATGCTTTTATACCATTTGTTACAAATAAAAAGTAATTTCAAAATATTAGCCCTTAAAAGTATATATCCTCATGTTAAATACAGAGTTCTTATTACAATAATTTACAGGTCCACAAGCAGACTATTTGAAGGAGTAATTATGTATTTATTGAATTTCTGTGGCTGTTTTTATTTTTAGAATTTTCCTTGGTGGGTTCTTTTCCAACTCTTATCCAGTAGTTCTGAAAACATAAATAGTCTGGTTAGTGTCAAAGGTTCCACCTGAAGAAAACTTCTTAAATGTCTTCTTGATTACTTATTCCAGCAGTATTGCCCTATTGAAAAGTGCTCTAAGTCCTTAGACATGAGAGGTGACAGGTGCTATACGAATGCCAAGTGTTATCTGTGGCAGATCTAGGTCAAAATTTTCTTTGAGGCACCTTTGCTCGACACGTGACTTTTGCAAAGGGCAGTTTTTAAGTCATCTTGACTGTTTTCAGCAGCTGTCAATCTTTCAAATGAGTGCCATGTTGGTGGGAGCAATTACTGCTTGATACTGTTGCTCTGGAAATGCTTTTTGTTATGTAGCCTGAGAAATATTTGCTTTTATATGGATGTGGCTATAGATATCTATTCTTTACAAACTTCATGGTGGTATGTAGGGTTAGCAAGGAAGGAGAAAGTTTGTTGATTAGATCATATATGACTGTTGAAGATTTTAAGACATGAATTTCATGATTTTGGGGTAAAAAAGAATGTTTGTAATACAACTAAAATCTTGACAAGACCAGTTTCAAGACTTTGATGAATCTACTAAAATTGATTGTGCATGATTTCATTGGAGCTGAACAGTAATTCTGGGTTAGTAGATATAGTTTCTTGCTATTTCTTTTGAGTACTCTTTCTCTACTTTTATGAAATTAAGATGGAAACAAAATCATATTGTGCACTGAGGGTTAGTTTTTCTGAGGCTTTGCACTCATAAAATTTATAGTGATTAACATGGTTATGAATATCACATACTGTTAAGTTTTGCATTCTTAATTGGACTGGTTTATGGCAATGTTTGGAAAGACATTATATTTTAGTATTGTTTTAAAAAGAAATGTGTTATCTTCTCAAATAGCACAGGTGCTCAAAAAGAATAATGAAGAAAAAAAGTCCCTTCTGATATATCTAACATATATATGTTTTTAAAAATTTATCAATGAGAAAAAATGGGGCAATATATTTTAGTCTTAACTGAGCAAATTCAGGCACATATACAAGTCTTTGTTGCTATTATGCATTAATTTTTGCATTTTTATTGTTTTGCTTAAATAATTATTTCAATCTATTTGAAATAGTGCTACTATTCTCAAAGACATACATAAATTTTAAGGAGATATCTGTATATACAATTTTAAAGTTACATTTAATTTTCCCAAGTGCAGAAATAAAAATTTTGTTTTGAATGGACATAGCTGGACATTTTTATTGGAGTAATTGTTTCTGCATTGTTTTTTTTTAAAAATAGAATTATGTTGCTATTTTAAAATCATTTTTATTACATTTTACAACAGCAACGACATTCAGCAGTGATATGCTTGTGGAAAAAAAAAATTAATTTCTATACAGCTCTGTTAATTTCTATACAGCTCTAAAATACCACATATTTAACTTGGGAGGAGAGCTTTTCAGATCCTTGTCAATGTATAAAGTAAAAGACAGCTTCCTTCACTTGCAAGATGAACCTACTATTGACTTGGCTGTGAGCAGGTGCGAGTTGAACTGCATGAAAGGAAAAGATTCTGTTTTCCAAAAGCTCTTTGATCACGAGAAAATTGGAGCAAAAATCACACACACAAACACAGAATTCTTCCTGAAAATGTTTTAAATTTTTTGCCTTGTTGCTTTCTTAGTCAAAGGTCCAGAATAACAATTATATTTTAGTGGAAATCAATTTAATTAACAATAAAGTTCTAATATGATGAAAAGACAGCTCCATATGTAATAGATACCATCATATTTTGCCTGGTTTTCTTCTGAATGCACTCTTGTCGTTCCATGTGTAAACACAATCAAAAGAGTGGCAACAACTTTAAGCTCGTAAACTTGGTTACAAATATCAGTGCAGACTAATCATCTGTTACTCAGGTTTCTAGTTTGTTATCTGATATTCATGAGTAGGTGCAAATGGAATCCAAATTATTTTAAAACTAGCTTATGTACCTTTGCAACAGCTTGCAGTTATAATTCTTTAGTTAAGAATTGTAATTTCATGATCTTTTGCAGAGCTGTGTATTTTTTTGAGAACAGTTATTATTTTGGCTCCATATTGTGGCTGCTAGAAACACCTCTAATCATTCAAACCCTACCACTGATTTTAAGCATTTTGATGCATCTGAAGTTCCTAAATACTTGTTACCTTGTGATAATTTTTGTGTATGACATAGTATTTGTTACTGTTTGAATCAAAATTATCACAGGTATCAAATGGCATTTTACCATGAGACTTTATTCACATGGCTTTGTTCTTTCCCTGTTTAGGTGCAGCTGTAATGCCTACTGCTATACAGACTTTTCTTCCTCAGTCTGTTGACCTCATTCTTTGATATATCTTCTTTTCCCTCAACCTTTACTTGAAAATGCTTGAATATATTTCTTTTATTTTGCCATGCCTTGTATCCCCTAACCAAAATGCATTGGTCCACTTCTCAAGGCTTCCCTTCTCCCAAGTAACCAGCAGAATGTAAGTACTGATAGCTGGTTCATAGTTAAATATAAGGTTATGAAAACATGTTCAGCTGAATGTGAAAATTGTGCTTGGAGATTATTTCATCTTGTAAAGATCACACTGTGTTAGATTTCCATAAGAGTAGTTTGGTGATAGATCAAAGTGACACACTTACTAATTCAAACATAGCAAGTGCTATCAGACTTTCCATTATTTCTTATACATTGAATTGATGAAAAAGTGTATTTTAGTTCCACATTATAGGATGTCATATATACTTTTTTAGTGAAAGTACTCAAAATCATATTGTATTAAATCTCAGCTATGAATGGAACCTGGGTATTTGTTTGTACCTGAAAAGGAACCCGGAGACTACTTAAGACAAACAAACCTTCCACCCAGATTGTACCAAAAAATTTTCACCCCAAACCATCCACAACACCTGCCCTCCACCTGTCAAGTGTGTTAGGTTTAAGCCAGCATACTCTGATTGGGTGCAAAATTTACCTACTAGTATCTCCTCTGTGCCTACTTAAAGGACTAAAATTTGTTGTGCATTCATTCTTGTACCTACATCTGACAACAATAATGCACAATTTATGTACCTCATAAAGTCACTCTAGAAAGCTGATTTGCTGCGGATAGTAGAAATGCAATGAAAGTATGGTCTGTGCTGTTGCAGAAATGTGCTGTCTTTCAGCTTTCTTGTGTCCAATCATTCTATCTCTGCGTGCAACAAAACCCACATCTGTAAACTATACAACATGCTGTTTGATATGAAGAACTAAATTTTGTATTTAAATCTTGAAGCCTAAAAGCAGTCATGTATATTTTATCTATAGGGTGGCTTGAATCCTAACAGCAAGCCCATGTAGGACAAAAATTTTGGTAATTCATCACTAAAATGTCATGAGCAACTGGTAGTAAGATATATCAATTTTAAGAATGTTGGTAGAAATGTTTTTCAGGTTGTATAGCATAATCTCTTTAGGGGCACAACAATTCTCTTCCAGGATGACAGAAACAAAAAGTGAAAGAAGGTTTATCTCTGTCACAAAAGGGGCAAACATGGACGTTTTTGCTTTCATCTTGGTGTGGAAATGGTCTTTGCTTTGAGCAAAGCAAGTAAAAGTGAAAATAAAATTTACCAGCACTGAGTTTGTACAAATCTTATTGTTAGTATGATAAACTGTAAAGCAAAAGCTAAAATTAATATTTAGATTGTGGTACATTGGTAGACAGAGACCCTAAGAACACTAAGTCCCATTAAGCATTTGTTACATAAAAGGTAACAGTTTTGAAGTAGTTATAGGTAATAAGGGCAAGAAGTTGGCTTCTGAGAACTATGTAGAGCTTGCATATGTTAAAATTGTTATACCTGATTTTGTGTACATTGTAAAACATGATACTAAATGTAATTATCATAATCTGGAGTATTTTTAACAAAATTATTATCTCAACATAGAATTTGATATGCACTTGTGGGGTATCAGTTCTATGATATTATAATTTCTTAAATAGACTCTTGACTCTCTTGTTCCTTTGAGAGCTTCCTCACTATTGCTAGGTTTCTGCTTATTAATGTTCTTGCATAATCACAGTGAAGAGTTGTCCCCAAGCAAAGAATTGTTGCACAAAATGAAAGAAAAAAATTACTGATGTGTTTTCTTTTTCTAGGATTTGAACAGGCTTATACCATGGTTTTAACTGTTTTATGCATAGTGGCCAGTCAGTATTTAATAATTGTAACAGACTTTCTATGAGGTATAATCATATTTTATATGTGGTAGTCTTACATCTGTGCAGGTCGCTGATCTGAATTAAAGCCTACTTGCAGTTTTATTAGTATTTGTTTTAGTGGGTAGTTTTTCAATACTATGAGTTTTCCTTTATATGAATTTTGAAAGTAAGGGTTTGGAAAAAGAATATGTATCAGAAGCAATGAAGGAAAAAAAAAATTAAAAAAATGAGCATAGTTCCTCACATGGACATTTATAATTAAGCTGACAGATATGTAGAAACAGCCAAAGGTAGAACTCTAATGATAATTACAATCATATCTCCTAGTATTTTATATTTGCTGGAATTGATGCTGAGGCTAAACACCCTATGTGTGTTGGATGGGGTTTTTTTGTTTGTTTATTTTTTTCCTTTTTTTAATTTTTTTTATTTCATAGTCCACCAAAGGAGCAAAGGATAGGTTTCTTCTTTGGGCCAAAGAATCCTGTTCTGAGTAACCCATTAGAGACCCTTTCTTCATTGTTCGTGGAGGAACACTGTGTGAATGTTAGGATCTGAAATATCCCCTAATCATGTGGCTCTACACAGTATACTTACTACAAGGTTAAAAATAATACTTGTTGAAAATCAGACACTTTCTACATGTAGACTTCAAGTAGATATTAAACCAGCACCTAACTTTTCAGCTGAAGAGAAGACCTACCATACAGGTGAAGCGAAGTTTCAAGAATCATCTATTGAAATATATCTGTCTTCATAATGAAAAGAATTTAGGAATAAGTCCTTAAAATTCATGGCTCACTGAGGTCTGCTTTCAGCAGTTTAGTAAAATGGGGCTTGAGTGATCATTCAAATAAAGCATAAATTACATGACTCCTGATTGGAAATCACTTTCCAACCACAACAAAAATGACATAGATCACTGAAGTGATCATATTTTGGCCTAGGAATTCAAGTACTTGACTGATGATTTTAGTTTGTCACTTACTGGGGTTTGCTTTACATTATTAAATTTGGTAGAAATCCACACAACCTTCTTGAAGTAGTGTCCTGGTTTCAGCTGTAAGTAGAAAAATAAAATAATCCCATGTGACCACACTGTGTATATCTCTATAGTGAATCATACAAAGACATGAATAAATTGTGTCCTTTCCTGCATCTGAGTCTTCAGCATGTTTGTAATTTTCGGAGTAAAGCTTCATAACTAATTGGCAAAGTAATTAAAACTCTCATATGCCACATGTTACCCACCAGTGAAGCAGCAAAGCTGAAGCAGCAGTGCCAGGTTTTCATGTGGCTTTGCTTTCTGCTTACTCACTGGATTCTCTGTTGAAATGGTGTCATGTACTCTTCTCAAAAGAGAAAATATTGTACTTTATGGAAAGTGGAACCAAATATCAGCCATAACTGGAATTTTTCAGAGGATCACAGGTCTATGCTTTCTTTTTAAGCTAAACTTTTGTTGAGATTTTCTTACACTCTGCATATCAAAATCTGCTGTCTCTACTTATAATTCTGTTTTCCTACTTTTTGAGTAGAAAAACTTATCATTTTAAAGCAGTAAAAACAATTATATGAAACAGAAAAAGTATATTGATAAAAAGTTAAATATCTATGAAAGTAATGGTAACAAAGGTGTAATTTAGGTAACCTACTTTCCATTTTATCTAGAAAAACATGGAAGAATCTTATAAAAATGAAGTAGTTTATAATCACTTTAAAAATTAGGTTGTAAATTGACTATGCAATATTAAAATACAGCTTCAATCTATATAAAAGAATATGTGAAAGAATAAATATTACTAAATAACAAATACATGAGAAAGAATTTTGGTTTAAATAGCTGTAGCTATGGGTTTATAAGGCAGTTGTGTTTACTGTAAGAGTATACTAGTGCTATCAAAACTCATACTTTATTTACAGTTACAAGAATTGTTGACAAACCTCTAGAAATATTCATTTCTCATATATAATTATGAAGTTGAAATAGTTGACAATAATGCAGTAATTCATTCAATGAATAAAAGACCAACTTCAACAATCCTTGACATATTTTACAGTTGAGGTATAATCACAAAAACCAATTTTGCTTGGTTTTTCAATAACATTTTGAGGCATTAAAAAAAAAAAAAAGTCCCTTTCTTACACACCACGAAATCAATTATTTTGTTCTCTAAGATCTAACATTCATTACTTGTTCTCTAATTGCTTTATTGGAATTTGTTGGCTGATAGATCTATCTTTCATTGTTTGGAACGTCTGACAGTCACTAAATATTCTGATAGAATAATTTAGCAAAGTAAAAGCTGTTCAAATAGTGGTGCAAATAGCAAATGTGTTTAATTACTATTAAATAACTCCTATCTAGTTTTATACCATGGCAAAACATACAGTGGAGATATAATGGAACTATTATTTTAGGATAAGTCAGATGGTTGTGAATACAAACCATGTAATGCTGGATTTTTCCTTTACCTGTGACCTAATTTTACATCCTTGGAAGCCAGTGATTAATGGTTTAAGGATTCCTTGGCTTAGGGTAACTTAGAGTTGAGCTTGAACTTTCTGATGTATATAAATAAGGTCATAATTTGCCTACTTTACTTGATATATCAAAACCTTTTCCTTACTGAATAAACCTTAGGGACATAAAGGCAAGAATTTAGGATGATTCAACTTCATTTAAGACATAAAATAATTTTAAATTATATAAAAATAATTTTAAATAGAGAGACGTTTGATTTGGCCAATTATAAAACAGTCCAGACAAGTTTTGCTGTGATGCTTCATCTATTTTGGGCTGAAAAAAATATAGCAGTATAACTGTGGTGTCCTGATGAAAAATCTGGATTGTTTTCTGATGTGACATAGCATCTGTATATGTGCCGTATAATGCTGCAGTAAGTATCAGTTTATATCTGCAGTCAGGGATTTTCTGTTATACTGTTATGTTGGGCTTTCTCTAAGTGCTGCTAAATAGTGGATTACAGATTAGATAATTTAATTTCTGGCAGTACAGCTACATTCTGTATATGCTCAAGAGCTCAAGATGAGTCTACTTCTTGTGCTGAAGGCTGATTGGGAGTCAAGGTCCTTTGTTCCCAGTAAAACATGAAAAGCATGTCATCACACTGAAAGCATTGATAAAAGAAAAGAGTTTTTGTCATAGTAAAATTTCTATTTAGTAGTTTGTACTAAATTATTTTTAGTTTGGTAATAGACTGCATATTTGAAAACCGCTTTTCTCAGAAGCCAAATTCTCAGAAATCCCATAGAGTGTCCAGAGAATTGTAGGCACGTAGCTATTTAAATCTTTTAAAGGGAAGCACATGGGAACACTTTCAATTCTTTTAATTTTCTTAAATAACTGCAATTTTGAATGACATTACTTTAAACAAGTGAGATATATCACACTAGATAAAGCACCCATTGAATTCCAGTTCTTCTTTAAAGATTGTTTTGGTATTGAATACCAAGCAGACATTGGATAGACTATAGAATCTGATGTGGTAGCAAGAGCCCTCTAGGAGCTATCTTTGCACATATTAGTGCCTTTGGAACATGACTTTGTATGCAGATAATTTTTACTTCCTTGGGCCTTTGTGTGCACAAGCTATGATAATGGCTATTTACCTAATACAAATTTAAATTCTGAATGAATCTCTGAATTTAGAGGGTAAGCTTATTCATGTGACCAATTTTAATATTTACAAAGTTCTGGATGGCTTCAACTAGTAGATATATGATCAGTATTATCATATATCAGTCTGTTGGTTTTTAGGTATTATTTAACCACTACATACGTTTCAGAAGTACAGTGAAAACTTTTTAATGCTTTGTTTCTTTTGCAAATGTTTTATTCTAATTCCCTTTTTATGCTTCTTTCTCTCTGGGAACTTTATTAATTAAGAAAACTTGCTTGGTTGCTCTGTCTAGTTGGAACTGTAAAAGGCAATATTTGTTTGTCTCCATCTCATATGTGTGTAATTCTGGCAGCTGTGCAGTTCTGTTGTGTACACCTACTAGTACTGCATATGCTCCTGAATTGAAATGTGCCCTAAGATAGTGGATTTTGTATTTTCATAGGGTTGGTGACTATAGAACACTTTAAACTAGAATCTCAGAGGAATAGTTTCATACCTCCAATTAAAATTTCTTGAGAATATACACAGAAATACATTTGTTCTATGTTTTCCAGATTTAATTAATTTTCCTATGTAATTAAACACAACTATTTGCACTTTTGAGCTGCATTGACCCAAACTGGACTTAGGGCTCCTTTGTAAAATTCTTCAGAATCCTGAAAGATATCTCCTTGGCGTGGTTTAAGCTGTAAATCAGCCACGCAGTTTGTTAACTCACCTCCCCCTCCTAAAAGAGCTGCCTCGGTTTAAGC
>JAOEHY010015513.1:0-53942 GCA_025447955.1 Psilopsiagon aurifrons
TCATAGAAGGCCACCAGATTGGTCAGGCAGGATTTCCCCTTAGTGAAGCCATGCTGGCTGTCACCAAGCACCTTATTGTTCTTCATGTGCCTCAGCATGCCTTCCAGGAGAATCTGCTCCAGGATTTTACCAGGCACAGAGGTGAGGGATAGATTGGAGTTGAGAAGTAACAATGGCCCTTGAATGTTGCAGTTCTGGTGACAAATCATAAGGTCTTCTCACTAGACTAATCAAATAAATAAAAGATTGTAGGCTTACATGGGAAGACAAGTATTACTGAAGGCAACAAGTGTTAAATGACCTTCACTGAGTAAATGTTTGCCTACCCACCTCACCTTGATCATTTTCTGATTCAAATGCTCTCAAAGAGAAAAGTGATGGAATACTCTGCCCACCTGCAAATCCTTGTGGGACTTCTTGCAGAAAGGAGTTACAGAAATGTGGAACTTCACAATAACAAGAAAATTTTAAGTAGGAAGGATGGGAATTGTATTTTACTGTGAGTTGTCTTTCTGTCACTTGCTTAAAAACAGAAGGCTGCAGAATAGCCCTACTTTTAGCCAAGGTATAGAAAGATGTGCAATTTTGATACTTCAAGCCTAATTATAATCTGGAGACAAAACAGCAATGGAGCTTTGGCATACCCTGAAAATTTGGATCAACTTACGAGTCAGTGGGAGTTACAAGGTATGTCTTCATGCATTCAAGATGACTTTCATGCAGTGTCCTGACAAAGCTCTGGGCTTGGCTTGCTTGATTATGAATTTTCACTTGCTGTAATAAATATATCCTCTCCTCTATTTGTGACTAACTCATGGGCTTTAGAGTAGTGGCTTGTCAATGCTTAAATAAAAGATTCTTACTGAACATTTGGGTATGAAAAGGTTGATAGTACAGTAGATAACTTATGCTGAATAATGGATTGTCACATTTGACTTTCAGATCTTGTGTGGGTGACTGTGTTGGCATAGAATGCCCAGTGTGCCACATGCCAGCGTGGGTGCAAGATGCACAGATAAACCGTCAACTTGATAACATGATTCAGCTTTGCAGCAGGCTGCGGCATCTCCTGGGTGCGGACACCTCAGGTAAGAGCAAACCTGGGTCTCTTGCTGCTAGTATATCCAGACTGCTCTGTTTCATTTCACAGGCTTGCTAGAGAGTGAGCAGTGCAGCTCTTGTTTAACATTCTGAAAGGATGTTCTGAATCATGTTTGGAAAATTTGATTTGAAGAGAGCTGTCTGTATGGATTGCTTGTTCTTTGAATCTGTTTTACTAAAAAATCCGCATGAGTGGCTTAGTCCATAATTCATTAGAATCTGTCTTCCAAAATTAGACAAAGTGGGATAGATTCACGAGTCACGTGGCAGTTAGTTGCACAAACCTGGGGCACAAGTTGTCATATCTTGTGCTTCAGGGGAGCACAAATGTGTAATGTTCTGCATGTAAACATCTTGGGGGGGGGGGGGCATATAATCTCTCGCCTTTCCTCCTTTTGTGTATTTGTGCACTGAGGCGTGTGTGCTGTCCCAGTAGTTTTCAGTTTAGGGTTTTTGCACACAGAAAAATTATCTGTGTTTCTTGCCTAAAGGAGAAGGAAGCAAGTCTTAATTCATTTATTTGCTGGTCCCTACCAATCAGCTAGTCTGCTACAATGGAATTTTGTCATTGCTGACTGTGCTAAAAGACTGTGGAGATTGTCCTCTGGAATTCATCTCTTTATCAAATTTTAGGCTGATTGTCAAAGTAGGAAAAAATTAAGTGAAATAAGCATAGGTGAATGTATATCTCTACTGCAAGCTCAGAAAGGAGCATTTTATATAATACCAGCTTTTAGAAAACATTAATTTAGCTGTCAGATACAGAAAAGGTTATTTTTCCTTCACTGTTGCTTCCTAATATATTTGTCTAAATTAAAGATTCTTTTTCTAAATCTAATCCCATCAGCACCTTCATGTTCATTTATGGGGTAGCTTTTTATTGACATGAAAATGTATTTAAGTGAAGAGGCTGGAAGCCTGTGTCCAGCTCTAAAGGGATACGTTTTATATAGATATAAAATCCTATGGTGATTAAATCTTCTGGAGCATAGAGATAGAGATGATGGGTTAAATAGGATTTCAGGGAAGCATTTTAAGTGGTGAAGGCTTTTAAAAACATATTTGGAAGAGAATCTCTGAGAGGAGCTAGTTGTGATGCTATAAAAGTGTTTGAAATGTAACATGGTCATATTATTGATGCTAATTAGATGCTTTGGAAGGCTTGCAGGTGAGCTGTTTCTTAAAACCTGGTCTGATGTTTTACTGCACTAGAAGTTGAATAATGCACTTAATCCCATAGTTCTTCTAAAATAAAGTTTGCATGATGTGGCTAAACCACAGAACAAATCAGGTGATTCTTCTTATTTCTTCTGCCTTAAAAGGAGGCACTTAAAAGAGGCTAAAGTTATGAACCAATGTGGAGGTTACTTCCCATAACTTGTAGTCTTCACAGTGTATTAAGGATTAATGGTCTTCTGGGTATTTCAGACTGAGGTTGAAGGGAAAACCTCTTCAGCTGCTGATAGGTAACTGTAAGGAATGATTTGGATACCCAAGTATATGGGCACACCCCTTAGAACAGCCAGTTATGTGTTGTACTATGGCAAATCACAGAATGCTGTAGCTTTAGAGATTTTGAGAGCAAATCTGTTTGATATTTTGTCACTCGTCTCTGGCAAATCTGTCACCTCCCATAGATGTATGCCTTGAACTTAATGTATACAAAGTGAAATATGTTTGAGTTGGGAGAATCAGGGCCTCTCTTCCTAAGGAATTGCTTTTGTGTTCTATAAGCACTGTATTTTTGCCACATTCTTGTCAACAGTAATTTCTTTTTTGTTAGAAGGTCAGAAATTGTATTTTCTGTTCCAGTAAAGAGACTGAAAAATCAATGTCTGTGGAAGAAAGGAAGAGAAGCAGTTGAAAAAGGAATACTTCCATATATTGTTTTTATCCCCTTTGCATGTTTATATGTCTTGTTTTGCGACAATTGTGGTGTGTCTCAAGGGTTCTGTTTGAGATCTTTGTTGACACTGAGGTTTCTAATACAGATGCATTGTACTGTCTACAACAGCCCTAGTGAACACAGCAAGTGTGTATATTGCCTTTAAAAGCCCACAGAACTGCAGCCACTGAAGAGGATAGGGTTAAAGTCACCTGTTGAATATTTCAAGTATAAAAGTCTCTGTACCCTGAAAACCCACAGTAGATCTGAGAGGGATCTTACTTTGTACTCCACTGGGATATGCATAGCTTTTTATACGCTGTGTGTGCATTCTAAAAAGCAGCAGCAAGTAACTAGGAAAAGACTGTGTAAGCCAGCTAATACTTCCCCTTTCAATTAAAGGGAAGCACAGCAAATGATACTACAGAATAGTACTGGGGTGACCAATGGGGAATTGGCAAGTAATGAACCTGAAACTGGCTAGAAAATGCAAGCTATGGGTAGCAAATGCTGAGTCTCAAAATTAATTCACTTGTTTATACCCTTAGTCTGTGGCAAGGTGAGAAGGGCTGCATGGCCTTTTCACTGCCTCGCTAGTACCTTTATAAGGGTAATAGGAAGCTAACTGCCTAGCAGGCTTCATAGATGGGATGTCTGCGCCTCAAAACCCTTAGCTCTAATTTTGTAGAGTCCAAGCCATCTTGAGAATTGAAATTGTTGAGATGATAGGCTTCATAGGTGGGTAATTGGTAAAAACTTGTTGAATCATGGACATAGTGTGTAAGTATAGTTGAGGTGAAGAAGGTTGATTTACAGTTGTGATTTTGCAAGTGAATTTCTAAATACTTGTTGTGGTTTAAGCCCAGCCTATTGCTCAAACAGCACGCAGCCGTTCGCTCACTCCTCCCTTCTCTCCCCACCTCCCAGGGGGGTGGGGAAGAGAATTGAAAGACTGTAACTCCCACAGGTTGAGATAAGAACAGTCCAGTAACTAAGGTATAACACAAACCACTGCTGCTGCCACCAATAATAATAATGATAAGGGAGATACAAGGGAAGAGAGCACAACCGCTGACCGATACCCAGCCCAACCCGAGCAGTGATCTAACCCTTCTGGGTAACTATCCACAGTTTATATAGTGGGCATGATGTGCTGTGGTATGGAATACCTCTTTGGTCAGTTTGGATCAGTTGTCCTGTCTCTCCTTCCCAGCTTCCCTTCCTCCCTGGCAGAGCATGAGACTGAGAAAATCCTTGGTCAGAGTAAACATTACTGAGCAGCAACTGAAAACATGGGTGTTATCAGTGCTGTTCCTAGGCTGATAGTCAAAACCACAGCACTGCACCAGCTACTGAGGAGAAAAATGACTGCTACTGCTGAGCCCAGGACAATACTTCAGTAGATTTTTCTATGTGATGTTCTTTAAAAAGAAGAGATTGTTGTAAATATTCACAACAACCATTTATAGATTGTTTTTACCTTATTTATAACGTCATCTGCTTCAGTCAAGTGTTCCCTCTCCTCATACAGAGCTAGCTCTTGCAGTGTTGGTCAAAGCTTCCTAAGATCATGCTGATGCAGGTGGTCAGTGGGAGAGGTTAACTTTTGACTAGCCTTTATAGTACCATAACTTAGTTTCACATTTACTAATGTGGAAGGAAAGATTACATTGTATTTCATGCCTGTTATGACATTTTTCATAATAGCTAAAGATGAGGTTTTGAATAGCTGGAATTTCTCCCCTTTTTCCCCCTGTGTTGAATGCTTGAAAAATAATAATTCTTTAGTGAAGGCACTAATGTTGCACAGATGGTACCAAAGCACTTCCTTTTGATTTTTAATAAGGGACTAGTTTGTCAAAGAGATTTCTCAACTTCTTTTCTGAAACCCGTAATAGAGAATAATTTGAAAGGCACACAATCTGCATCATTATATTCTTTTGATGCAAATTAATGATAGCTTAAACCACATTTTCTAATTGCTCCTTTTTTCCCCTGCCCTAGCCTCTTTCTGCACTGCAGCAGGACTTAAGAGGTATAACTCTCTAGTTGCAGGGCACTGTGCATCTCCTAGTATTTTTGTCTACTCTCAAGACTTTTAACACTTCAGAAATTCAACTCTGTTAAGTGTTACATTACAAAACTTTTGCTTATTGGGTGCAAATCAGTAATTTATAAAGAATTCAGTTACTATTTTATGTATACGAATGTTATATTTAATAGGTAATGGAGAGTAAATTTACTCCATGTATTATAAGCTGATTCCAATACTGTTATTGTGAACACTCGTTGTGCTATTGCAAATGCTTAAAATCTAGAATTTGTAAGGCATGTTTTACTGATTTAACTTGTCTCAATGCATCTGTAAAAATTTTGAGAGGATGCTTCTTGGATATTAAAAAGACAAATCTTAATCATATATAGTAATTTTTTCATTCCAGTTGAGATGATCTCTGGCTTCCAACTTGGGGACCACAAAGAATTCCTTTGGATTTATTTTTCAAAGAGCAGTTTTTCCTGGAGGTAGTTTTAACAGAATGCACTTAGCTACCAGATAATACCCTCTTCATATAAATTAGCATTTATATAATAAGCCATAAGAACTTCCTTTCAGCTTCTTAGCACTGTGTCTCCTTTCTCTCTTTCACAGCGCTGGGTCCATCAAAGGATTAAATTTTCAGGCAGTGCAGATTGGCAATTTGTCCCTATTACTTCTATGCCTTACCTTGTACATAGACATTTTCTGCCACTCTGAGGCAGAAACTGCAGTTTGTGCCCAGTAGGCTGTGAAGATGCTCTGGGTGGCCTCTTGATATGACAGACCTCTTCCACAATATGCATGGCCTTTTAATCGTGTTCTTTGAGTGCTCCCCTGTTCTGAGACATCCAACATATTCTTACACTTGAAGTTGTTGCATGTGAGGAAGAATAATCCTGGGAAAGTATTTATTTCATCAGGTTTTTAATAACCTGACTAGTAAGTCCTTGCTGAGTGACCAGTAATGAACGATCAGTTTAAGAACCCTTGTAGTTAAATTCTCACAAGCTTTCTTGCTGCCAGAAGTGGCATATACGTAGTGTATACATATGTGTTATGCTGCTTTAAGTTATACTTCTGAAAGACAGTGCTTTTAATTGAATTTGTCACTTGGACTTTAGAGTCTTACTGTGCTATACACATCAAAAAGAATTCTAGCCATCACAAAATCTTTGCTCAAATTACTTTTGCAAGCTGATTTTATTCTACTCTTTACTTGGAAATGACTGATGGTTCTAGCAAGGTAAATATTTTAGAAGGAAATCTGCTAGTTGTGTAAACAGTGAAGGCAAGACAAGTAAATAGTAACTATGGTTTGTATTTTGCATCTGTTTCCAATCAAGCTCTCCCTTTTTTTAGATGTGATTGTCAGAATGAAATTGGATAGGATGGCTTTCTGAAGGCTAGCTAGTTATGAGATTTCAGTCTCAATTTCAGTGCTTTTTTTCCTCTGCACCAAGCCCAGCTCTATGGAGAAACCAAAGAGATGCAGTTCTGTACTTGATTATCTTTAGATACCAGAATGATTGATTAGCTAGCCTCAAGCTATATTCTTAGAGACACTTTTGGTCTGATGCGTACTTATAGTCTTCTAGTTAGATCTCCTAATATGCAGGGTATTTTAATTCAAGAAGGAAGTAGGGTAATTTAAATCAAGACTGAGGAAACATTTAACCTTGAAATACTGCTTTAAAAGAAAATCATATTTGTTTTGGTGTTATTAGCTATGCAGTTCTAAGTGAGATTTCAAACAGGTTTTTTGTGGCTAAGGGATTGGGACTACTCTGCTGTCTGTGAGTGTGTCAGCTTGCTGTGGAAAACAGGCTGTAGTTATTAACACCACAAATAGAAGAGAGGGTATGGAGAGAACAAATTATCTGTAGAAAGTTAATGCACTGAAGTGAAAGTAATCTATTGTTGCAGTTGGTGTCTGTCACTTTTAATAATCGAGACTTTGTATAGTTTATTTGAGGAATGCTTGAATCTTGGTCTTAGTTCTGTTTAAAGAAAGAATATCACCCTACTTGCCTCACTAGGCAAAATTAATATTGGTTTTGTGTTTGATTACTATAAATTACCAAGACTTTTGTGATTGGTGGTCCCTGAGGTTGGTGGCAACAGAAAGAATGAGTTTTGTGTTGACTTTGGAGGACTTGTCCAAGTAACCTAAAATAACTTCTTGAGGAGGAGTCTGTAAAAAATCTGTTAGTTCTTTTGCACTGAAAGAGTTGTTGTCAAGTTAAATTAATGTCTAACTTAGATCACTTTATGTTCCTTAATTTATTCTTAAGCCATTGAGAACACCATTTATAGCCCTTGGCCTCAACTGTTATTTCATACGCTGGGAGTACAGGATATTCCCCTCTCATCTTGGTTATTGATTTGTAATTTGCTGGATGATGTGACTTATAAAACTGCTTCACCACATATTTAAAAAAGCTGTTTAAGATGATCAAAAGGTTTAGCTTTGTTGGAATAATTTACTACCAAAGGGTAAAGGATCCCATGACAGGACGCAATTACTTAGAATTTCTTTTTCTATATATTGCTCTGATTCATCTGCTGTATCTGTGGAATCAGTCAGAATTTCTCAAGAATTTCAACATTCTTATAAGGATGTCATATTTGCTTGCTTGCAGTTATTCTATCCTGTTCATCTTCAGATCAACTGTAATAGATTTTTTAAGAACAGCCTTTCTGCTTTTTTGTGTGTGCACAGACCACTTTGTTAAACCTACTTCCAAGGAAACCTCAGTAGGAGAAGCAGTTTCTCTCCTTTCTCTAACTTGGGCAGAAACCTGTGCATGTGCTGTGTTGTGAACCTGGACTATTGAAGAAATTTCTCTACCAGAGTGCTTGCTTGCCTAATGGGTAGTCGTAGCCGCACTGGGATCCCTGAGCTCCAGAGTGGCGTGTGACTTTGCCAGCTGTTCTAAAGTCATTACATGTGTCTTTTTCAGAAGAAGTGAAGGCACTCATAGGTTGCAGTTAGTAACACTTCATCAGTTATTATGGTTAGTCTGATTTTTTTAATATTTGCAATGTTCTGCTGAAGAGTACTCTATAAACTTTTCCTCTTCCCTGCTGCACTTAGATTCGACAGAAGGTATGTCCACACCAACTAACTCAAATGTTGGAAAAAAGAATAAGAAGGAAGAGATAAAAATGTGGTTCAGCCCAAGAAGTAGGAAGATTCGATGCATTGTGAATAAGAGTCACCCTAAGGCTAAAGATGATGACCTTTTTCAAGATATGTCTTCAGTTTATGATTTCATTTCTTCCCCTCCCCATGAAAAGCCCTCCAAACTGATAAAAAAGCCAACACAGAGACAGAATAAGAAGATGAAGGAGAAACGTCTAGCGGACATAAACAAAGTGTGGAGCTTAGAGAAGCCTGACCAGAAAGGAAGAGTTGAGGAGAAGACTCCTAAGGAGAAGTGTGTGACCATCTGCAGTCAACCAGTAGTCCTGTACACTCCAGAATCAAATAGCCCTGAAGAGACAGTCCAGCAGGAGTCTGTAAAAGAAGCCGACTCCAGCAAAAATACAGAAAATGTGGAAATACTGCAACAGGTAAAATCCTCAGGAAACAAAGATAACGGTGAGGTTGTGTGCCTTCCACAAGTCAGCAAGGAAGAAAATTGTAGTACAGAGACATCACTGTCAATAGAAAATGAAGCTATGCCTTTAAAACGTGGAAGGGAGCAATCCAGACTTCCAGTGGCTTCTCAGTCTAAAAGACCAAGAAGAACTGAGAGGAGCATTATTGGGAAGTCAGTCAATCAGGCAAATTGCTTAGAGAAGCTGCCGCAGGGTAGCCCCATCTCCTCAGTGACTGAACACAAGACACCGGTTCAGGTTTCTTCCTCTGTATCCAAACTCCCTGGCACCGTTATGAAGACACATAGTTCTGCAGTCTCTCAAGCAATAAATAGTCCTTCAGAATCTCCCTCTACCCTATCTACTTCTAAGACTTGTAATCAAGTAGGAATACCACAAAGTCCTTCTGTGTTGAAGTCACCTGGTGGTAACACAATTGCCAGAAGAAATTACAAAGGAGAGACTTTACTCCATGTTGCTTCTATCAAGGTAGGATCATTATCTTCTAGCTCAACCTTAAATAGAGGTTTGAAAAGACAATGTTGTGTTAAAAATATCCTGGAAACTAATTACTTCAGTACATCCTTTTTTTGGGGGGAAGGAGGGCAGGAAATAGCATTTTCTGGTCTTCTAGATTTATTGGGGAGTTTTCAAACTGATTCTCTGATTTCTTAAGGAAATGACTATTGGAATGATTGAAGATGGCTGGCTATACTTGAGAAACTTGATGTACTACAGTGTCAGTTATCCCTGTGAGTTCTAGGAAGAGATGAGCATCCAGAAAGCTGTCTCTGTGAATAGTCATAAGTTGTTTTGCTAAGTATTTGAGATCTTACTTAGTGATCTTGAACAGTTTAACTTGACCTGGTAACTGAGCCAGGACATGAGCTGAATTATCGACATCAAGATAACTCTATACAACCATCATTGACATTAAGCACTATATAACCTTTGAGATCCTCCCATTTATGCAAGTGTTAGCTCAAGAGGAAGGAAATGCTGTGCCCTGTGATTCCCGTGCTGAGCGCTATGGTCTGAGCATGCTTTCCTCAGAGATGGGAGATTTGGGACAGAGTTGGGATGTTCTCAGCAGACTTCACTTTTATGTCAGATCAATGTTATTCTTGCAATAACAGCTGTCACTCATTTTGCTGTTAAGTTATTCTCTTGGCCAGTTCCTGCTGTGGTAGAACATCATGGCTTTGCTCTTTCCAAGGCCTGTCCTTCCCTGTTGCTATGTAAAAGCAGGCAGGGTAAGTTGAGTGCTCACAGCTAAACTCATCAGATGCACTAATGCGACAGCTCTCTTCTGAGAGGTCATTTCAAAGAGTCTGGCAGTTAAATTGTACTTTGTGTTAAATCGTAATATAGAAATACTGTGTGGTTAATAACCTACCTATACTGGAAGAATTGATTCACCTGTAAGCATCCTGACATTTATATAGCACTTCTATTTGTGGAGACAAAGGCTGTTCTTGATAACTGTGTCCTCTTTCAAACGCAGTCTTGTTAAGCCACTCCTGCTGCACAAGACCTTTTTAAATGGATGTGGCAGCTGAACTAAGCTGAGTTCAAATCTCATACTTTGTCATTAATACAGAATTAGGAAATGAAAATGAAACATTGTCCACACAGGACTCAAGAGTTTCAAAGGATAGATCTCTTCCTACCGTTCGTCGTAAGTCTTGCATATGTCTCTTTATTAAAGCACTGTTTACAAATTATCCTTCCACAATTTTCTGGGAATTTGTGAGGAATGCTGTCATGACTGACTGGTTCCAAAAAATTAAAAATTATTTACCTTGACAGGTTTCCACAGGTATGGTTTCCAGCAGTATGTATGATATTTGTGTTCCAAAAAAGTATTTAACCTACGAAAGCAGAGCATTTCTGCAGTGATACACCAGTAAGGTGTTTTTTTCATTGTAAAGCATTTTGAAGATGAATGAGTAAAAATGAAACTGTTCATTCTATAGACAAAAAGGATAAAGAAGTTTTCACTCTCCAAGTGGAGTCGTGTAGCTGGCACTGCTTGTTGGCAGTGGTACAGCCCTCTGAGAAAGAGGTAGGGCCATTGCAGTGGGCTGAAACGCTGACCTCCAGCTGCAGAGTAGGCAGTGGGGTGAGCATACACATGAATGCTTTTTTTCAGTCCTGTCTGTGTGTTAATTTTGGTGTTATCAGTTAATGTTTATAATTACTGAGCTAAAATGGGAAGTCACTTCCGTTCCTTGTTAGTTCTGCAGTGGTTTTCCATTTGCATTGAGGTGCTCATTAGTGAAGGCTTTTTTAACTAGGTAGGGTTTCATGGTAATGCCAAAGTTACCACTCTCTTTTAAATGTAAGTAAAATAAGGCGAAGAGAGTGGTTCTTTGGTTATAGTTGTAGGTTTTGTTTCCAGCTACTAAACTTCCATTGCGTCTCTGCAATGGAAAGTTGTTTTTATGCCTCTGAACCTAAGTTCCCCATCCGTAGAAGGTTATACAGATGATCTTTCATTTGTGGTGGTCTTAGTTCTGGTTATGTAGCTTAATCATGGGTATTCCTAAGAAGTTGCTCCACCCCCTGGTAGCCAGTAAATGTAGGCACAGTTACTAGTTCATGTTGAAGTGGATAAAGTTGCTCAAGCCAGCATGATGTGAGGACTTCATCTTGAGGTTGTGAGGTTTGGTAACCCTTTACTTTGTGAATCAGTGAGCAAGGAATACTAGTGTTTAATTGCCATGAATCTGCTGGGAATGTGCGGCAGTTGCAAGAAAACAGGTGTTTTGCATGCAATTGTCTTTTGTGTAAGCTGTATATTTCTAGATCACTCTTCTAAACCTAACCCTGCTATGGAACTGACAGACGTGTGTTCCCAAAGAAACTGCTCTGGAAAATACTAGGCTTTATACTGTATGTATATTCTAATTGTGGCTGTGGGGGTTTTGGATTTTTTTCCAACATAGCCCTGTCATTCTTTTTTTCTGTCTCTGGAAGAAGTATTTCTCATCCAGTTTGGTTTTAGAGGTGATTTTTTATCTTGTTCTTTCCACAGCCAGTAATGTTTTTCCATGTGTGTAATGGGAAACAGACTTGTAGCTGCTGCCCTCCCCCCAAAGTGAAATAAAGTCTTAATTCTCTGGGAGTTCATTAATTATGCAAATAAATCTGTATTATTTTCATTAGCTGTTAGGGTCTAATGCCCTGAATTTAATTAAAGCTAATTGAGTTCTCCTTTTTTTTTCCCCTTGTTTAAAAGTGATAATAAGCAACACTATCAGCCGTTAAAATTAAGTGTATTGTGCTGTTTCAGATGATTCGGAGGCATTGTCCCTGTTTAGTACTACTAGATATTAACTTACTGAAATCAAAATGGTTCTCAAGAAAGGTTCTAGTGTGGATGAATTTAAAGCTGAATTAAATAAATGTGGCTCTTCACATAGCAAACCGCAGTCATGTTTATTTTCCTCCATAGTCATTAAAGGTAAAACTTGCAATTAGTTAAAATACAAAGCATGACCTATTGCACTCCAAATATTCTAAATTGGTGGGAAATTGCCCAATCAACAGCCCTTTATATAGAAATTATTTTACAGTAAAATAACAAGCTGTTCATAGGACTGGCTCTGATGTGACAATTAAAAATGCAGTACTACTTAACTAGTTAGCAGAGAGTCTTAAATCTACAAAATGCTGTACCACCAAACTACAATTTGAGGTCTTGGTTGTGCCTGCATTTCTTCTGCATTGACGAGGGAGATGACGGGCAGTTCACTATGGATTCCAGGAAGAGGCATAGTGAACTGCAGTGCAGCAGGATAATAGCCATGGGTGGAAGGTAATTGGGAGAAGGCTTTGATTTTTATGGGTCAAGTCAGAAGCATTTAGAGAGTTGTGCCTGCTCTGAGGAAAGAAAAAGTTTCATCTGTGCGAAGCATCTACTGAGTCTGAAGAAAGGAGAAGGAACCTTAGGGCCAGTTTTGGTTATTTTCTGTTCCAGGGACCTTTTAGTTTTGACAGATGATCAGGAGGGCCTTCATAAAAGCTTCACCTGTGGCTAGCCTGCTGTCCTGGACTCTTCATAGAACCATGGAATGGTTTGGGTTGGAAGGGACCTTAAGATCATCTGGTTCCAGCCCCCTGCCACATTCAGGAACATCTTCCACTAGACCAGGTTGCTCCAAGCCCCGTCCAACCTGGCCTTGAAACCTGGTCTTCATTATACTTAACACTGCAATAACTACTAGATAATTCTTCCCAAGCCTGCAAGACTGTTCTTCCTATTTATTGCATTGTTACCAGTTAACAGCACACTGGAAAGGAGATTTTGTGGCTTTGTGAACATGGGAGGGTAACATCAGAAAACTTTGTAGATCTTTTCTCAGTTGTCTGACCTGCTCATCTCTGCTTTTTCTTGCTTTTGGTACCAAATGGGTATGTGTTTGGTCTCTCATTGGGTGACACATGTTCATGGGAGGAAAGTCTCTCTTCCTGCTTTTCCACTTGAGCATTGTGGGGAGTTGAGCTCCTGTGCAGATGGACACCTCCAGCCTCTCTCAAGCAGTAGGCAGTAGATTGATGAACAGCATCATTCCTGCCAGCTGCTTCACAGTGAATGAATAAATCCATTGGTCCATGGTCTTTTTTTATCCAGACCTTGTGATTTTGTGTGGTTGGTGACTTAGCTGTGTGTATACTATCCATTTTGTTGGAGATGTGAGGTGTGCTGGCAGAAACTTAATCTCTAAAATTGCCTCTCTAATGTTAAAGCCAAGTGCTATAGGATTGGTAAGCAGCCCTGTAGGTAGTATCCAGTCAGTAGCATATCCAGTAGCATTATGGTAGTATCCACCCAGTAGCATGACATGTGAAGCAGTGTGATGGTTTCAATATGAAAGTTGGCCGTGAGTCAAGGCAATCCATCTTCCCAAGTGCTGATTTGAAAGCTTAGAAGCAAATTGCCATTTCTTTTTCAGTAATACTTGGTTGTTACTTCTCTTTCTAAGGTGGGTTAAACTCCTTAAATCTTTTGGCTTTGTTAAAGGTTAACCATAGCTACTTATATGCTTGTTAGTTAATAAATGGTCTGCTGGCTGGAGAATAAATACAGAGAAATTTGAGTTGAGAAACTTGCTGGTTCCTGGTAGTAGTTGGTTCCAGCATTCGCAATTACTGCAAGCACTTTGTAATTCATATTTGGCCTCTTCGACCATTTAGGAGTTGTAAATAACCTAGTTTTCTTCCTTCCCCCATCCTCCCCCCCAGTAACTCAAACAAATGTATTTGGGTTTGAATGGCTTTTTTTTGTCATTTGTTTGACCTAAAAATTGAAGTAACTTTGTTATCTTTGCAAATAAAGGGAGAAGTGGTTGAAGTGATACAGGTTTTTAGCTTCATCTTGATATACTGCCCTAATTCTTTGCACCTCTCCCTTTTGAACTGGTAGAATACGTTTGCATTAATTTAAATGTGACTTTTGGGTAGAAAATATGTATGGTTAATGGAAATAGTAAAGGGTAAAGTTGGAAAAAATCCCTTATAGAATAGGGTTGAAAGGACGCTTACAGTTCTTAACCATCTGTCTGCATTAAAATCATGACACAATTGACTTGGAAATAAAAAAATAAGAGCAAACCAAAAAGCCTTGTCTAGGTCAAATGAGCTGTTTTGCTGGGCTCATGCCATCTGTGTCTGCAGGAACTAAGTTCTCCTTGAGAAGGAAGTGTTTGTAAAGCTGTGCACTCTTCTCTGTGTAAGCTAATGCTGTCTTCCAGATCTGCCAACAGATGGCCCCAATGCGTTTCTTGCTTGTATGGTTTTCCTAGAGCTTCCTTAAGCTGTAGCAAAGAACAAACCCATTGCACTGTTGTATTGTCACTGTACATAAGCTTTGTTATGAGCTTAAAATGTCCTTTGCTTTGTTTCTTCCAAGCAGATAATTTTACATTCTGCGCTAGTTTCTGCTTCTTCAGAAACTTGTTGTAATCCTTCATGGATAATGAGATTTAAAAATCAACACTTCCCTGTGAATTGTTAATGATAGCATTTTTCTACCTGGTGTTTGGCCAGTTCTCCATTTCTGAACAAGTACTTTCTGCAGTTACATTTCCACTCTGCTGTTGTCACAGTCTAACACAAGCTCTGAAGGCTGCTGGTGGTATCATCTGGTATGGTTATGATTCTGTATTTGGGACTGGTGATTTTACACTGACCTTGCTAGATAAAGGAAACTCAAGGGACTAAATGTGCAAAGTTGATTTCATTATTAGTCAAAGTGCAGCTTTGTGAAGCATGTGTGATGTGAATTAGTAATTCTGTGCTAATAGGTGTAGCCTCTTCTGCTTTCTTACTTGTGGAGAAAAGATAATATGGTACATAGGTATTTTGGGCTGGGATTTGCCTGTAGCAGGTTCTTACTCTTTCTTTCTTAAAGCTGAGTGAGACATTTATAAACTTTTAAATATTTCTATCAACTTTGTTGAACTGTTCAGTGTGTTAACCACACTTTTTTACTGTTGGATCACTGTCAGATGGTAGTGATCCTGCTTGCAGAAGGGACTTGGTAACACACAGCTGCTGAGGATCTGCTGCTTGAAGTTTAGTCTTGCTTTTTTTAACTAAATATTCTCTCTATGGTAACTCACTAGATGTCCTCTCAGAGGACTACTAGTGTGTTCTCACAGCTATGAACAATTTTCATAGAATCCTCAGAATCAATAGATTGGTTTGGGTTGGAAGGGACCTGAAGATCATCCAGTTCCGACCCCCTGCCATGGGCAGGGTCACCTTCCATTAGACGAGGCTGCTCCAAGCCCTGTCCTACCTGGCCTTAAACACTGCCAGAGATGAGGCAGCCACAGCTTCTCTGGGCAGCCTGTGCCAGTGTCTCACCACCCTACCACTGAATTTTTTTTCCTAATATCTAATCTAAACCTACCCTTTTTCATCTTAAAGACATTTTTCAATATTTTGTTAACACATCTATTGTAATCCTGACGGCACCTGTCCAGTCATTCATTTCACAGTACAACTGATATGCCAGCTTCTCCTCCTTTACTGTCACTCATTACTAGGTGCTGGTTTCATTTACAGCTGAGGTGATGAGAGTATTTGTCTTCTGTAAACAGCAAAACACCTATTTTCCTATCTTGAGGTAGACCTGGGTTTCAGTCTGTGGATGTTGTGAGTGCTCGTATTCACACCAGCAACATTTCCTTTGATAAAACTGCAGCAAGGTTTTACAAATCAATATTCTCATAACAGTTCTGAAAAGCTGTGATACTACCTAATGCCCACACAAATGATTAGCTATGCTTACTGCTTTAAAAGAGTACTCTTGAATGTCAAACCCTTACTGTACATGTTTGCAAACTAAACTTTAAATGATAAGCTCAGATCTTGCTCATTATAGATAATTGTATCTTCTCTCTGTAAAGAACGATCTAATGCTGAGCACTGTCTTAGCTGCCTCTGAATGACTCTTCAGATTTGATGCATGTCTGTTACCTTGCAACCATAAAGAATACTCTGCTGTTAGAATTCTTTAATTGCTTTGAAAAGCAACATTTTGCTGGGACACCTAGGTTGTGATTATAATGAAATGTCTTTCTGATGTGTTAATTTGTTTGACTGTTGTAAAGCCAGCGACTGTCAGCATTTTTTTTTTTTGGGGGGTGAATGTTGAATTTACAATTGTTGCTTGCAGGATTTATTAATGCTGAGCAGTCTGTCTTAATGTTTTGTCCAGCTAAAGAGGAAACCTATTTTGTATTTCCAAAGTGTTTCTCAACAACAAATGGGATTAAGTTTATTTTAGTTGTATTTAAAGCCTAATTTAAAATTCTCTTTTTCTGAGGTACGCTTGACAGGGTCTGGCTGGAGAAAAACCCCAGTCCTGGACTCTGTTTCAGCTTGTGATCCCAAGAGTGAAATTAAGACACAGACGAGGTCAAGTACCATAATCGGAGTTTGTTTATTACAAAAGGACAGTTATTATAAAAAATGAAGTTATTGTAATAATGAAATAGCAATAGGACAGATTGGAAAAAAGGTGGAAAATGAAGCAACAATTCAGGGTACAGAGAGAGAGACAGAGTGTGCCCCAAGAGTTTGTTGGCAGTGGGTGTCCCCGTGGAGCATCCTTCTAAAGTCCCCTTGAAGGTTCCCCATGGAGTGTGTCTCGTGGAGTTGCACTCATGGCGATATCTCATCGGCAGAGAGTGTCCTCACAGAGGTGTCCTTCTGGAGGCATCCTCATGGCAGTGGCTCCCTGGAGATGTGTCTCTTGGTGATTACCTTTTCCCCTTTTGTACAGTTGGGGAGGGGTACCTCTGCTCTTCATGTCATGTATTACGCGGTCCTGGTGGACCAATTTCCCTGGTCTTGCAGCCAGCTCTTTGACACACATGTGTCTGCAGCAGTTCTTGGGATAATAGCTCACATCAGTCCTCAAAGTAGGGGGTGGAAGAGTCTTAGCTCTTTCCCACTCATCCCTCAGGCAATGGATGGTGGAGTCCCAGTTCAGCTCCTCACACCCTTCTCCCAGGCAATGGATGTTGGAGTCTTACCTCAACTCCTCCTACCCATCTCTGAGACAAGATAGGTGGATTTCCATCTCAGCTTCTCAGACCAATCTTTGAGACAGTGGACAGTGGAGTCTGATCTCAGATCAGTCCCTCACACCACATGGTGTCTCAAAGATTGCACTGTATCCAGATGTTTTTTGAAAAGAGATAGTGCAAAAGAGGCCAAGAAATAAGAATAGCAGTAGTTTAAACTATTTCTACAACCAGTGGTTTATGTGGATTAATCTGATTTGCTCACTTCTGTAAGGAGAGGCAGTAGTTACAAATTGCACATTTGTTACAACATTCCAAATTAATTAAATGAGACAAGGAATATAATGCAAAGTAAAAATAAAAAACGTTGAAAAAATACAAATAACTAACAGAATATAATTTGGTTTTAGAGGCCACAGGCCTCAAGGGAGCTAGGAAAAAGGGTCAAACTCCCATCCTTTCCAGGTTTGGACAGGAACATGAGCCAGTTTTTGAATTCCAGATGTGATTCATTTTACTACTTTACCATTACCAATTTTCAAACAACAATTAGCATCATTTAATTTGTCACAACCCCCCCCTTCCACAGCTAGCAGGTAGTGGAGAATCATGCAGTGTTGAAATACTGCTCTCCACATTTTCCTGGCTTAATCTGCTATAACGGAGCAAGGGCACGGTTTATTCGTAACCAAATAATGCAATTTAAGTTATAACTAGGTTCTCGAGCACTGCTGTCCATTTTGTTAGGGTTCCAGGTAGCCGGTCTGTCAGGTGGTCTTGGGGGATCTCTTGTCATCGATAGTCTTCCTCACTGTGTCTGCTGATTAACCTCTGTGCTTGTGCAAAAGACTCTTGTGAATTAAAAACTGTGTCCATGGTTTAGGTCAGTTTGTTAATAGAATATTTTTTAATTTACAACTTAGCATTTCAGCTTACAGTTCCCCCCTTTGAGGCTTACAGGATACGCATTTATCCTGTAAATCTCATCTCATATTATTTTCCCATATTTAATTCTGAAACACCATTGTGAACAGCAGCATTGAATCATGCCTGCTAGGGTACAAACACAAATAATTATTATAATTGCTATCAACAAATTTATAATTGCACAAACACCTACTTGGGGAGCTAATAGCAAATCAAGGGCCATAGAGTTTTGTAATGTCACTTCGGAGGGGGTGGATACCTCAATCTGTAATGCCTTTAGAGGATCTATAATTTCCCTTTCAGTGTTTCCAATTACTGCAGATGCATTTGCAATCATCTTTTCTAATTCACTCACTCCCAACCAAGGGAGAAACCATCTAACAAAATTGTGCAATCCTGTGAAATCTTGGGACATTTGGCAATAGCATTATGAGTTGAGTTCTCTAAGAGGTCGTACAAAACATGCAAAGCAAGTGAAAAACGTGGCACACGGTCAGGTCCCACAAATCAAGTAATTCACCTTAATTATTTTCAGTGAGCTGTCAAATAAATATCCATCCTCCACCCCTTTGCGCCCAGTCAAGGGGCAGAGGAGTTATTTTTCCACCACATGGGTGAGAGGGTATGTTGTAGATTCTGATAAATCTGTAAGTTGTGGGGCACTAGGGCCTTCCACATTTTGTGGGGGTCTTTCATTTTCCTTAGGGCCCACAGAATTTATTTGGGTCACTCTAATACCAATTTTTCCAGTTTTTCAGTGGGTGATCCATCCATTAAATCTTTAGGAATACCCTTTTGCCATTCCAAAGTCCATAACCTTTGTCTTCTCTTAGGAATATTTCTACCTCCTGGAGAAGTAGGGGGTGTCAGGCGTTTCCCATTAGTTGGGCAAGGAGGGATTTTTACCTCTGTTTGCCTCAGTTGCTTAGTATCAGTTTTACTAGAAATGTTGACAGGTCTGTACATTCTCCCATAATTAATTAATTCCTGAGCAACTTTCCCCCCCATTCATACTTTCTTCTCTGTTTTAATCGGGTGATAGCAGTCATTCCAGGGCAAAAACAGCCCTTTCACTTTGGGATGTTGCTTGTATCTTTCCCTGCAGTTGGATCCCCACGGCTTTCAGGGAGTTGGAAAGACCCTGAATGAGAGGAGTCATGTTCAGGATTGACCGGTATCATCATCTGGGACTCCTGTTGAAGCCTGAGTTCCTGATCGTACATGATTTGCAGACATGCTCTTTCTGTACATTTTCTACCAAGTGATCAACTGTCCCTGTGATGGCAAGGGGATCTCCCCTTTCCAAAAGGTTAAGTCCTCCAGCCCAATAAGCTGCTCTTTGAGTTAAGGACCAGCATGCACAGTGGTCACCAGTGGTTAAAAATACTCCTGGCCTCCAACAGCCCTCGGCTGCTTCCTTACTGAGTAAAATTTGATCTCCCCCAGATAGTGATACTCTCCAAACATACTCGGTTTCTGATTCTTCTGGAGTACGACCAAATTCCTTCTTAAGTTTAGCTAATTCCTTAGCAGTATATTGAACCTTTTTGGCGGTAATTTGTGGGAACTCGTCCTCTCCATGTCTGTAAGTATATTCAGTTTTTCTCAGGGATCAGAGAGAAGTGGCAGAAACGATTAATTTTTCTAACCTTAGTCTCAACTCTTCCAGGTCACTGTGGGGGTATTCAGTTGTTTTCTCCAGTCCTGGAGAGGTGCTTTTCTCTTCCAGAAGTTGCTCTTTCAGGGCTAATTGCAAGTACTTAGCCTGATTTTTCTCTTTGTCTGTTTTTTCAAGTTAGCTACCCGGTCCTGCAGGGCTTAGAACAGGTCTTGAAAGTATGTATGAGCTGAGATTCAGCTGTTTGTTGTTGTTTTCTGGCCTCTACTGCAGCTGCCAAGCTGGTGCCTGATATGGCACAGACAATCGATTTACCCTTTCTGGCTACAGTTTTGCATCCTTTTGCAGGCTCTTAATCGGTCTGTTACACTTAGCAAATTATGCCGATTTTTCTTGGCTCATTCTACCCCTGGAAGAGAGGGGCAAACCTTGTGTTTCTCTAAAAGACCATACAACACATCTCTGCCCTGAGGGGCAGCTTCACTGCCATTCATTTCTGAAAGGGACAGTCCTGGCGGGAAAGCAGCACCTTTTGTTTCAACAAAACTCACTCCTTGAGTCCCTGAGAGGCCCGCGGGTAATACAAAGCAAGTAAAATAGAGGAACAGGTTGGGGTAGTCTTCTCAGTGAGGCAGCATGTCTGTTTCAACAGTATCTACTCCTTACATCCCAGAGAGGTACAAATACAATACCTTACACTTTACGTGACTTTATAGTACTTTTCATTGCAAGGGACTCTGTCTGTGATGCCAGTTTAATGTCAGGGTCTGGCTGGAGAAAACACCCAGTGCCAGTCCCTGTTTCAGCTTGTGATCCCAAGTGTGAAATAAAGACACAAAGGAGGTCAAGTACCATAATCGGACAATTTGTTTATTACAAATTACAAAAAGACAGTTATTATAGAAAATGAAGTTATTTTAATAAAGGGAATAGCAATAGGACAGATTGGAAAAAAGGTGGAAAATGAAGCAAGAATTCAGGGTGCAGAGAGAGAGAGTCACCACCGTGGAGCCAGCCCTCAAAGTAAGGGATGGAAGAGTCTTAGCTCTTTCTCACTCATCCCTCAGGCAATGGATGGTGGAGTCCCAGTTCTGCTCCTCACACCATTCTCCCAGGCATTGGATATTGGAGTCTTACCTCAACTCCTCCTACCCATCTCTCAGACAAGGTAGTTGGATTTCCATCTCAGCTTCTCAGACCAATCTTTGAGACAGTGGACAGTGGAGTCTGATCTCAGATCAGTCTGGCAATGCTGTAGATTAAGAGCTTGGAATTCCTGACTTGCCACTACTTAAGAGCATGGAACCTTCTTTATGTCATGGATTAAACTTCTCTTCCTCCCTCCAGATCCTAGTATCTTATATATTGCAAGTTTGGCCAAGGGTACAAGAGGTAGATACCAGTTTGTAATTATTCTCTTCACTGGGGATCGCAATACCCTTGTCTAGGGAAAGTGTCAGCACTTGTCTTGAAATGCTTGGTTGGGGTAGATCCTTAAAAAAAAGGAAAAACCAAAACAAAAGACCACATCCGAAACTTACAATAAGAATAATTGGGGCATTGGTGACAAATCATGCAGAAACTACTGTACTAGTTTAGCCTTTTAAAAGCTTGCCTTGTTTAGGTAGGTTTTGGTCATGTGGTGACCTTTGACAATCTCCTTCCACCCTGTTACTCCATCAGCTGAGAAATGGTGCATGACTGCTCCTAATTTGTAATAGTGCAGGTAAATCGTTCCTTTGGCCTGTTCCCAGGTTTTAGCAAAAAATTTTGGAACAGAATTCATGGTGCCTCTTCCAGTAGGGCAGACCATTGCACTGACTGCCATGGCACAGTGAGGTTGAAGTACCAACATGCAGGGGTGCAGGCTGTGCTGTGAGGGGTGAAGGGCGTCATAGTCTGTTTGATTTTAGTCTCTTTGGGTTACTTTTCCCGGCTTTTTTAAAGATCTACACTGCAGAGACTTCTATGCCTCAGCTTCCACAGGAGCCTTCTCCTTGGCTGATTGTAGCTGTATCTATATATACTTCAATCTGCTACCAACTTTCTGTCTTAATACTTGCCTTTTAAGAGTGTCCGAACCTCTGATTCACAGACTATGCCCTGGTTTTCTTCCTCTTCCTTGTCTCAGCCTCTTTTCCCATAATCTCTGTGTCAGTTTCCACCCTTTTCCACATACATTCCCTTGCTTATGTTAAAAATAGAATATAGCATTCTTACAGAAAGCAAATGAAACCTATTTGGGTGGAACAACTGTCAGAGAAAAGTATCAGTGACATTCAACATGAGTAGAAATTGCAGTGTCAAATAAAACTCTTTTCCTTTGGTTCAAGACTTGTCAGGGTTATTAATTTGTTTCATCTAAGCATGTTTTCAGTCAGTTATTTAGATTAGTTTGAAAAAAATCCAATCTGAAGGACAAGTAAATTCTCAATAAATGTTCCTGACTTTAATCCTTGCAGCACGAACTTGTCCATTTATTCCAGGTTAAGTCTTTTACGTGCGTTTTTATCTGACAGTACATATTAGTGTAAAGTGTGTAGGTGCTTCTAAACGAACAGTACCAATAAACCATGGTCTCCAAACCAGTCAAGCTTTTATTATCCGCACAGTGTCTAAATGGAAGACTTTTATCTTTGCATTTTTTGTTGCAGCTAAATGTATAGTTCTGCATCTCTTAGTTTTTGTAGTCTTTTTGTATCTCCTCCATTGCTTTTTAATAACTATGTATTTTTTCTATCTAGGGTGACTTAGCAGCTGTTGAGCAGCTGCTGAAGAATGGAGCAGATCCCAATGTCAAAGATAATGCGGGCTGGACGCCACTGGTGAGTGTCAACGACTTCTTTTCAGTCATCTGTCTTCTAATCACATTTTATCCCTCCTTTCCTCTCCCATGTTTTAATGTCCTTTCCATGCATTTTGGTGACATATTTTAAGCAAAGTGAATAAGTGGCAATAGACAAGTTTAAAAGAATTTATTCACAACTGCTGAACACTGATGTGCCCAAATCCAGCTCTCCTTTGCTGGGGTAGGAAATGCCAAGAAATTTTATTAGCCTTCAATTCTGCAAATGCAGAAAGTATAACTGTGGTAACTAGAAAATAATCAGTTGCAGACAGCGTATGTATTTTTTAGGTTCTTAATGTCCTCAGTGTTTCTACCATTTTGGAAATATATCAAGTAGTTGAATGATAAAGTTGCTTATTTGAGGTACAGAAAATAAACAAAAGGTTCTTTTCAATCATGACTTCTTCCTCTCTGAAGAATACTCTTGATAGAGTCTCTAATCTGAGAAGCTTTGTTCTCCATAGTCTAATTTGCATGCAATTGGCCTTTGTTCAGTTCTGTTCTGTGCTTTTTATTAGGGCTAGGTTCCAAGGTTAATTCGTGTCAGGAATCTAATGCAGTATCCTAGCATCACCTTCCCCCACCATCTACTGAGAGGTATTTGAAAATGAATGTGTTAACTGGTGTGACAAAAGTCCTTGCTCTGAATTCTGTTTCACTTGAGTTTTCTCTCCTATGGGTTTACTCAACTAGCACGAGGCATGTAATCACGGACACAGAGAAGTGGTGGAGCTGTTGCTGCAATACCGGGCACTAGTGAACACTACGGGGTACCAGAACGACTCACCGCTTCATGATGCTGCCAGGAATGGGCACGTGAGCATTGTTGAGCTGCTGCTTTTGCATGGTGCCTCCCGTGATGCAGTGTAAGTACATGTGGAATGTTATTTTAACTGTGGCGTTAGCTACAGCTACAACTTCCAGGGTGTATGTTAAGTAAACATGAAGCAAAGCTAGTAATAAACATGATGCACCTGAAGTGAGGGGGTGGGTGTTAAACATATGCTCTGCTATATTTACATCCTTCTTTTCCACGTAGGTGTTTTCTTTCCATTTTGCTTTGTCCTAAGCTTTCTAAGGGTGTCTGAATCATAGATAGCTGGAGTATTGGAGATTGTAGTGGGAAAGTAACAAAATAAACTTACCTGATTCTTACACTTTCCTGTTGGCATCTTCTTATAGCTCCTGTCAGATATAAGATGCTGAGCTAGGTGAGTTTTGAACTCCTGCAGCTGTTTCTTTGTCTCTTTACTTTTATTGCACTTACAAAAAGGTGTTTTGGTCCAGTCTCTGCCTTCACAAGTGACATAGACACAGGCTGATACTTGGGGAGTGTGTTTCATTTTTTACCATTTTACCATTTGTACATTTTAATTAAATTGGTACTCTTTAATTAAAAAAAATAAAGCTTAGAAATATTTTTGGTTGAATCTTCTGTACAGTTAAGCCTTTCTAAGATTTTGGCATTTGAATATAGGAGGTGCTAAAGAATCCATTAGTCTATGAATAACCTTACAAGCTATTAGTTTTTCAGACACTAAATGTGGGTTTAGGTGTTGTAGTATTGCTGTTGTCCCAGGGCCTGTGTGTATAAAATCTGAGTGCAATGCATGTTGTCCATAGATCTGTGTGTATAGTAACACAATAGGATGAAGTCTTGCATGACACAACTTTCATTTCCAGCTGCATAAAGAAGCATAAACAAGTTCAGTTTAATCACTTCAGCTCTCTATCACTTATTAATCACTTCGCTCTTGAAGCTTAGATAATTAAGTTATTCAGTGGAAAAGCATAAGGTTTTCATAAGGAGTCCTAATCTTGAATATAAGTGAGTTAAAAAAACCCAACAGAACAACACAAAACAAACCCACAAAACTTTAGCATGAAAAAGTAAAATAAGGCTCAACTGTTCTTCTTCACTTTGTTCTTGAACAGCAAAGACCATGCATTAAACCTTGAAAAGCTGACAACTTCAGAAACTGATTTCAAGCCACTTGAATATTGCAGACTGATTTTGTGGCACTTCTTACTTGGTATGTAAAAGCCTAGCACAGTGGATGGCTTTGATGCAAGGTTTTGATAGGGCTTAAGCACAGCTGAGGTTCCTAATGCCAACAGTGGACTTCAGGTCTCTCATTAGCCTTAGCCTGTGATTCAGGAGTCCATGCAAACTGAGGTAAAACTGAACCTCTTTCAGCATATTCTACATGAGCAAACATAACTTTCTATTAAAACAGAAGCTTTTTGATCATGGAAGGAGAGCTTTCTAGAAACCTTTTATGCCATCTTAGCTTTTTGCTGAATACAGGCTATGTTGAGTTGTATATTAAAACAATGTGGCATAGGATATATCACAACTCAGCAACTAGCTCCTTGATATCAAAAATGAGTTCTAGTGCGCTTCTAAGTGTGCACTGTTCTTGACTTGATCTCTGGGGTACTTGGAATAGCTAGTGTTGTGTTAATAAATATATATAGACACTTTTTAACTTAAAATCTTTTGTGGGAGCAAATTTAGCCACCTTTTATCTTTGTTTCATTTGTCTGGCAATAGGAGCCACAGGTGCTTTGGTAAAAATCCAGCCCTGTATGTCCCATCTGGAAAAAGATTTCCAAATCTTCTGTAGCTGAAATGCTACTGTACATGTTACTGTTGCATAGGTGCTGGAAAAGGCGTGTTTCTCCACACACACCGATTTTTAGAGAAAGCATTAAAGACACAGAGAAAGGGATGTGCCAGCAAAGTGTTCAGGCTTGAGCAGCAAGATTCTACTGACCTCTTCCAAACACTGCCAACAAACAATAGAACCTAGAGCAGTATGGCTGAGGCTTCTGAGAATGTCTTGTGCCTCCCTTGTGCCCTGCTAGCTTCCAGCAGTAAATTGTGTCATGATTTTTCCCTGCATCATGTCTCTGCAAATCTTACAGGACTATTTTTCGGCCTCTGGTAGCTGCAGTCCTAGTTAAACAGTGGTTGGATTTCTCTAGGTAAGTGGATTTGAGCCGCCTTTAATGTAGAAGGTTGAAGCATTTTTTTTTTCCGGGTACCCATGTAATGAAGTCACATCTGACAAGAAGGGTGCTTTTCTTCAGTGACTTTTTTTCTGAGATCCCCAGGACCTGCAGACCACAGTTTTAAAGCCAAGAGGCGAGGGCGGGGTGATCACTTAAGAAGCTGCAATTAAAGTTCTTTTCAGTGTGACTGGTTGTAATTGGCCTCTTTGTACCTAATGCAGGTTCTGCCACTGTCACATTATCGCTTTAGGATCTCTAAAGTAGAAATTGGGCAGTGATGAGTAAAACTTGAATCTCTTCTGAAAGGTTTATTTTCTTTAGGAATATACTTCAGGAGAGCCTTAACTTCAGAGTTACACCATGTGTGAGCTGAGACAATGCCAAGGTGATTTTGTCAAACTGATAATTTGTCTAATTTTGGTGGATTTAGTTTGTTTGGGATTTATTTGCTGTATGAAACTTCCTAGTTCTGCTGAGGGCTCTTCAGGATCTCAGTGAGCTCACTTTCAGCCCAGGAGAGGGTATTCTTTATCCTAGCATACTAAAGTGATTCTTCATGACCTCATGGGGGTCGAGGGAGAAGTTTAATTAGTTCACTGTGGTTACTTAAAGTCTTTTCTTTTAGCTAAGCTAAGTAAAATGTTAACATGATAAATGTATTCAAATGTGGCTTGGGACACTATTAAATATATAGCATGAAACCTCACAAAAGTGACTGATGTCTTGCTGCTGTTTTGACAGTAGAATTAACTCAGTTTTGTATCTTAATGTCCCTTGTGTGTTGGAGAGTTAATCTACTGGAATAAAAACAGAGCTTGTGTTGAATAGCCTGCTTAGAGCAGTAGTTTTGAAATTTAGTATGATACTCAATTGTGCAAGATGAAGTATTTTTTAAAGATGCACAATATTTATTGACTGCAGGCTCCAAGGCAGGTAAGATCCACTGGTCTGTGGAGGGATGCAAGATATATCTAGGAGCAAAGACAGCCGCTTTCTGAGGGACCTCAGTTCATGAGGCGCACAGATATTAGCATAACCCTTGCTGTTAGAGAACTGAGGCTAATTCAGCTTTAGATCATCAGGTTCACAGACCCATCAAGTACATTTCATTCCACGTCTTTTCAGGCTGGTTCTCTCTCCTTGCTTGTTAATACCTAGTGCATTAAATGTATGTAATATGAAGCAGCGATGTATCTTTTGGACCAAGTGAAAACAGATGAAAACTACCTCTTTTGCCAGAAAGCAAATACTGAAATCCTGGGATTGCGGTATCCCCTGGCAAAATATTTCTTTGGAAATCTGTAGGATTTAGTAGCTGTGGCACTTCATTTGCCATTTAAAGTTTTCACTGACTGGGGAAGATAAGAACTACAAATTAAAAATATTATATGGACCAGTGGACCTATTAATTGTTCTGGTGGTCTAGTTAATTTTTTTAAGTTAATCTCCGACACATAGCTAATTTTTCTTTTTATGGCTTTTTTTTTTTCATGTGCTCACTCCCTTGAATTCTTTATTCCTTGCTTCACAGCAAGCCAAGTGATTTGAAAAATTAGATCTGTGTGTTTGCAATTTCACAGTACTTCCTAAATGCTTTCACTCAAGTGGGCTCTCTTTCCAGTTCTTCATGTGCAGTAAGTTTAGCATTAGTAAAAATTGTTGTGTTGCCCTATTTGTTTTTTAAGTGTTAGCTGTCTTTTGAGTAGTTATGAAGCTGATTCTGACCAAGCCTGTGGGAATGCTTCGGGGTTGGGGTCCTCAATTATGAATGACATAAGGCCAGAAACTTCTGTAACCTGCAGTTAATTCTAGAGGGCACAAGACCCATGACACTGACATAATTTTTCTGCTTTTTCTGAGTTAAGCCAGTGCAACACTTAGCTGTCTTGGTGCAAGACAGCATGCTTACCTTCCTACTGACAGCAGGTTAATTAAAACCCTGGACCTCTTTGGATATCTAAGACGGTCTTTCTGGCTACACAGATTAAATTTTCTTCTTTTTGTCAGGTTCTCTGCTTACCACGACATTACTGTGCTCAAAATACAGGTTCTCACTGAAGATTCCCAACCTGGTCACCTTTCCACATGGGAATAAATGGTTACAGAACTACACTGGGACATGGTTGTGGGACTTCCATTCAATACTGAACTCTTTTGTGGGGCTGGAGTTAAATTTGGTTTATGCCCAGCTGTAGAACAGCAAATAACATCTGGAATTAAAATGGAACGGCTTAAAACTCATGATTACACAGTATTACATAGTCATTGTTTGTTTGTATCGGAAGCTGTGCAAGTTTGAGACTTCTGAAGAATTGACAGGAGTGTCTCCTGTTTTATCTTGTCTATGGCCATTTATTTCCTGAAAGTTTAATGAAACATTTAGAAGGTAGCTGTTAAATTTCTTTCTGACTGTAGCAGTAACCTCTGTTGTCTCCATACCACAAACTTCAGCAGTGTTGCACTATAAACTGAATATCATTTCTAACGCTTTTCCTAAGAAGTCCTTTCATCTGTCAGTCCTTAAGATACCATTTATCATCTCATGTAAAGTTATACGCAGCAGATTACATTGAGTTGCTCTTCACTGGGCTCATCTTTGTTCTCAGCACAGTCATCCTATTCTTTGATTGGAATTTGTTCTAGTTGTAATAGCCCTCTACTGCCTGTTCAGTACCTTAATGACTTGCTAATAGGAGGCTGCTTGTGTCAAAGGATACATCTGACTCTTGAATGCTTAAAACAACTTACAAAAAGCCCTCTTTCTTTCTGGTAGAAAGAAGTATGCCTTAGAGACCTTGTATTCTAGCTTAAGCACTGGAGACACTATTTGTCTCTTGAAGAAACAGTTGTGTCTTCCTTCTGAGTGTGGAACTTGTCCCGCTAAGCAAACATGCACTGGACTTGTTCTCAACAAATGCAGACCTATAGTAGGAACACACAAACATAGTTACTGATATTTCTAAAAATTCTCTATGTGTGAAGGTGGACCCAAGAGGCTTAACATGGTTTTGCAAACTGAATCAGAATTCATTTTTTACTCTGAACAAAGTGGATGATTTCTCTTGTTTAGTTTGGCTGAATAAAGAAAGAGTTGAGCACACGTTTTTGCCAAAAGCTCTATTTCCCATTCCTGCACCTTACCAGTGTTCTTATGGCTGCATAGATCTAGTCCTTGATCCTAAAATGCATTCCTAAAATATTAAAAATGGTTCCTCAAGTAACTGCACTCATATGTGTGCCAGAGGGTGGGCAAGGTCTCGTTCTGATCATGATTACTTCTTGGATGCTTAGTAGGTGCCTAACTGAAAAGAACAAATCTGTTTTCCATCTCTTTTCTCTTAAAAAAGGACATTTAAATCATAATGTCATGCTTGAAATCTGTTGTTAGGACGTGTTCTTTGCCTTAGTTTTTATTTTGCAAGCTCTTTTCTCCCGTTACAGCTACTTTTCACACTTTCCTTAAGCTCAGCAAGCTGCTTTGATACAAATATGCAGAACTCTTACATACATCCCTTAGGCTGAAGTGCCTTTTTTCAGACCTCAGCTCCCAGGTTTGTTGCATTTTACTTTAACTATGCTATTTTAACATCCCATGAATAGCCGTTAATTCTTTAATGATGGGATAGCAATACATGGTAAGAAGCAATTGATACAATCTAAAAAGGAGGGGAAAAAACACGAAAATGCAGAGGGAGTAGCTGGAGCTCTTATTTGTACAGTTTCATTGGTAAGAAAAGGTCTAGATTTAACTGTGGGGGCCTATATATTCATGGTAAACATTCATGAATTGTTTTCATCAAGGATCTTACTGTGACATAGGATGTGGGGAGGGGAAGACACTCTCAAACCTCTGCTACTGACATGCTGTGATTTTCCCCCTCTCCCGTGTAGTTCACAGTAGAAGATCAGCCACCTAGTCTAGAGCTGATTTTAGCGTATGTGCTAATATACATCCACCGCTTTTCCTGATGCATTGTTCAAAGGAACTCTGTCCTGCAGCAGTGTGAATCGAATATGGCCTTTATTTAAAGAAAGGGCAAGAGCTACCCTGATGATGTATGACAAAGCAGGAGCAGCATGACAATATTTAATGGGCTGCAACTCCCAGGACTGGGCTGAGGTTTAACCAATTATGTTTTAGGCTGCAGAATTTGTATTATGCTAGCTCTCTGCTCATTAGTACACAGAAAAGCTTGGGGTTGGTAATATTGTAAAATTGTAAAAATACCATCCCAGAATCTTCTGTGTGGGATTTTTGTGGGTTGTTGTTTTCCCGAGAGGCACATTAGTGAGCAGTGCTCAGTCAGGAGCATAGAAGGGTGCTAAGATCTGATGCATCTTTCAGCTTTGCGTTGGCTAAAGCCCCCTGGTTAAGTCAGTGAAAACTTAATGATTTGAGCTTATTTTTGGACTGGATTGGGTTATAGAATTCCTCATAAAATTTCCTAGATTCCTTCTCTGCACAAGGGCGTGTGGCTAGCTGAGAGACAGCACTTCAAAGATGCAGTGTTTTTTTGACCTCTTCTAATGTTTCATTGTTTGATGACTAAACTCACTGGATTTCAGTCAGGGCTTTGTTCTTGGTGACAAACTTCCCCTTCATAACGAGCTTTTATTACGCCTTTTGAGAGACAGAGCTACATGAGGTGGGGAGAAGAGGATCAGCTGGAATAGCCATTATTCTTGTAAAGGGCAAAGCAAGCAGAATATTTCCCAACAGTCCTGGCAGGGGATCAGGCAGTGACAAGTGGCATCCCTCAGGGGTCTCTACTGGGACCAGTACTGTTTAATATCTTCATCAGCTCCATGGGCAGTGAGATTGAGTGTGCCATCAGCAAGTTTGCAGATGACGCCAAGCTGAGTGGTGCAGCTGATGTGCCCAAGAGACAGGGTGCCATTCAGAGGGACTTTGACAGGCTCAAGGGGTGAGCCAATGCAAACTTCATGAGGTTCAACAAGGCCAAGTGCAAGGTCCTATACCTGGGTCAGGGCACCCACCAGTATCAATGCAAGCTGGGGGATGAAGGGATCGAGAGTACCCCTGAGGAGAAGGACTTGGGGGGAATGATGGATAGAAACTGTACTTGACCATGGCAGGGGGATTGCTACTAGGTGATCTTTAAGGTCCCTTCCAACCCAAACTACTCTGTGATTCTATGAGCTGGCAATATGTGTTTGCAGCCTAGGACAGGGCTATCTTGGGCTGCATCCAAAAGAGCGTATACAGAAGGACAGGGGAGATGGTTCTGCCCCTCTGCTCTGCCATGGTGAGACCCCACCTGCAGTTCCGCGTCCAGCTCTGGAGTCCTCAGTACAGGAAAGACAGGGACCTGTTGGAGAGGATCCAGAGAAAGGCTGCAGAAATGTTCACAGGGCTGGAGCCCCTCTGCTGTGAGGAAAGGCTGAGAGAGCTGGGCTTGTTAAGCCTGGAGAAGACTCCATAGAGACCCTGTTGCGGCCTTTCAGTTCTTAAAAGGGCCTGTAGGGGCCTATATAGAAAGATGGGGAGAGACTTTTTATCAAGACCTATTGAGATGGGACAAGAGGTGGTGGTTTTAAACTAAAAGGGGAGATCCAGGCTACATGTGAGGAAAAAATTCTTTACAATGAGGTAGGTGAAATACTAGCACAGGTTGATCAGAGATGTGGTGGATGCCCCATGGCATTCAAGGCCAGGCTGGATATGGTTCTGGGCAATCTAATATAGTTGAAGATGTCCCTCTTTATTGTAGGGAGGCTGGCTCTAGATGAGCTTTGGAAGACCTTTCCAAACCAAACTGTACTATGATTCTATATTTAACAGCGATTAGACCTGCTTTTTGTCTTTAAGATTTCATCCGCTCACTACTGCCCTGCAGCTGCAAAATTGTGTAAAAAGAGTGTCCCTTAAACCACTACAAAGAGATAGAAGCCATGGCTGTGCTTGATGTTGTGTTTATGGCAAATCATCTCTGTCTGAGTAATGCTAAAAGAACGGGGGAGGAAATGGGTCTTCAGGCATATCTAATAACTATGAGGTGCCACATAGGATGAATAGTGTTCATCAAAATTTGCAAAGCAACTAAAATCTGAATGAATTTGCTATAATGTGTTCTGTGGCATGCTCAGCAAAAATGAGATGCATACTCAAATTTTGGAAGTGTGAGGGAGTCACAGTTCCCAAGTAGGAAGCAGATAGCTTTTCCCATAAAAGCATAACTACATTGAGCTCCAGTGTTTAACACAGTATGTAGAATCTTCTGACATGTCTTCTATGGCAAATGGGTAAGCCAAAAATACATTTCTTGGTTATGTGACTGCAATGAAATATTAAAGCTGAAGTTTCTAGGTCTTGTGAACGATATCTAAGTGCATGTTGAACCAGTTTTAACAAGGACTGGGGTTTATTTAACTGAACATACTGCTCTGAACGTCCCGTACTCCTCAACTGAATGCAGCAGCTTGTAATTCAGTATCCATCTGTCTTGGATACAATTCTTACTTGAAGCTTTGTGGGGTTTAGCTGAAATTACATATTAATAAGAATGTGGGAGGGAAAGTTTCCCAGCTAATGTTCCCAGTTAGTTAAGAATCAAGTCACATTTTATTTACTTAAACCCATCTGTGCTTGTTTTGCCAGTAATATATTTGGTCTGCGGCCTGTGGACTATGCAGAAAGTGAAAAGATGAAGTCTGTGCTAATGTTACCAGTGAAGAATGAATCATTTCCACTTAACCAGCCCTCTGAGGTAAACATGTGTGGGATTTTTGTTTTGGTTTTTAAAAAAATGTAAGTCATCCTGTAAGTATTGAAGGCTTGGACTAAAGTACAGCACATCTCCTGCCTTTACAGGGACATTTAAAATGGGCTGGGAAACTAACTTGGCCAATGTTTCTAGAATGTACGTGGGACACTTACAAGCTCTCTTATTTTGTGTTATAGCTTTATCTGGGAAAACAAAGGATGTTTCTTGTAATGTGGCTTTCGCACAGAAGAATGAACCTCGTCTTATTCTTGAAGTATTGCTGATTTTACTTTGCTATTGTTTTTCTGCATATTTGAATTCGTTCTGCATGCCAAACTGGCTGAAAGCAGTAGCAGTCTTTGCTTTTTGTATGCTCTTAAAATGCTGTTCCAGTATAATTCTTTGTCCAAAAATGAAGATATCAGCTCAGCAGTTAAAAACAGGTTTCTTGGCAAAGACTTCTCTGGGCTTCTGGTATCTGATACCAGGTTATCCCTAATGATACCAGCGGCCCTAGTCTACTCCAGGGTATAGAGCCTATTATGTTCCCTCCTTGTTGAGGTAATAGGATGACTGTTGGCCAAAAGTAAACTGTTGCAGCTAAATCTGCAAGGATCTGACTGTTCCTTCCACCTGAAGCAAATGAAAGATGCAGCTTTTGTGATGCAAAGATAACCCTCAGTATCTGCATTTGCTTTGGGATGAGTGTGTACCAATGGGTGGTTACTAGCTTGTGTGGATAATTTGATCTGAAGCCTGAGGCTTTTTGGTACCTATGTCTCAAAGGTGTATCTGTCTGTACTATGGGATCTGGAGTACTTATAAAGACCCCAGAGCTGAAGCATCACATCCTTGTCAGCATAAAACCTGAGCAAGTAGATCCTTTTACTTTTCATTAGCAGTATCCACATAAAACAACTTAAGCATTCATTACTTACAGGGCAGTGTATTGGGGACTTTTTAGTAAAAGGAAACACAGGTGTTAATTATACAGGCTACTCAACATATTGGTAGTGTAGCTGTGGGTAAAACTTCATTAAAAAAAGGAGGCTTTACTACTTTATTGGGAATTATTTTTTCTCCTTCAACACTGCACTCAGCCAGGCTGTTTACACAATGTTCAACCAGCTACATGTGTGCGTAACAGTGTCTTTAGGAAAAAAAGAAAAGACAAGTAAGAAAAAACTAATGCACAAGCTGTTTTGTTACCTTGCATAAGCTAAACGAAATACCTCTGATGTCAAGCTTTTTTCCTGTAGAGCTGGTTTGTTATATAGAGATATAAGGACCCTGTCCACTAAGCTTGCCATGAGTTGTTTTTCAAAGTGCTTATTGTTATAGAATGATTTGTTTATAGATTTATTATAGAATGGTAGAATGATAATGCTTATTTCTATAGAATGGTTTGGTTTGGATGGGACCTCAAAGCTCATCCAATTCCAACCCCCTGCCATGGGCAGGGGCACCTTCCACTGGAGCAGGTTGCTCGAAGCCCTGTCCAACCTGTCCTTGAACACTGCTAGAGATCGGGCAGCCACAGCTTCTCTGGGCAACTTGTGCCAGTGTCTTACTCTTATTGAATAAAACTATTGAGTTAGTTGCTTTATTTATGTTCCTAAACATTCAGTTTATTCCCTGTTCATGCAGGTACTGAGCTCCAGACAGCCAAGAAATGGACCTCTTGGTATACTAGGGAGCAACCTTAGTGTGGAACAACAGAAATTGCTGAACAAACTAACAACAGTTCTGAAGGCTCGAGGGTGTACTGACTTTAACAGCACAGGTATGTAGTCCTTATAAAATGTCTCTGTCTAAAGTAACTATGGTTCTGCACTTTATCCTTTAAGATGCTAGCTGCAACAGTATTTTTATCGTTCCTGATTAGTGTAGTTTCTGAAATCCCCGAATTGTAGCTGTAGTAGGATAATGGTGTGTTGTTACATGTAACTATATATAAAACCTGGTTACTACAACAGGATGCTTCCAGAGGAGCCGCAGTTTGCAGTATATTTAAAATCCCTATGTCATCCTCAAAGTCTCTGTACTTCTTTTACCGACTTAAAGGTCTCTGCTCATATGAGACACTCTGTAAGATTCGTATCTTTCAAAAATGGGTCTTATGCAGATGGTGGTGCCTTTAGAAAGAGCATGTCATCAAGTAGAAGTTGGCAATTTTCTTCTCACATGCTATCTCACTCCAGATTTGGTTCTTCATTAAGATGATGCAGCCAAATTATGGGCCTTGGGTTGTTTTGGTTTTTTTTTTTTGTTCACCTTTGAGGAGAACTTTGTCATATTCCCTCCTATTAGTTGTTGTTTGGAGTGCTGCCTTTCCTGCTTTTGAAAGAAATGCTAAGGTAATTTTCCCCTGCCATCTTTCACATCCTAATTATTACTGCAGGATTGTGAGTTAAGTTCTGTTAGCTCTGAGTTAAAGCTGTGAGTTCCTATAGGAAGATTCCTTGTCAAAGTTATATTTAACTTTAAAAGGACTGGAAAAAAAGTATTATCCTATAAACCAGAACCTCCTCTGAAGATTTAAGTGTTAGCTTAGAACTATAAAAATATGACTTCCCTTTTTCACAGCAAGTGTATGTTGGAACCCACGGAATTTCTAATACCTCTCCTACTTAATCATATCTTAGGGTCAAAAAATCCACATACTTGTGCTGGAAAGAGTGGTTGATAAATTATTATAGTTTGTTTATTCTTTAAATGGTGGGAGATTGCTTTTCAGCCAGGCATGGTTCTGATTTTTATGCGCTTTTAGTTCTACTGATGTCATCTTTTTCCTAGTAACTCATCTTGTTATCCCTGATATTCCAATGCCAAAAACTGTCAAATGTATGATGGCTATTCTGACTGGATGTTGGGTCCTCAAGTTTGAATGTAAGTATTAAATATATGGTATTCTTTGGGTTTTTCTTACCACAAACTGTAAATGTGATTCTAGAGAAAATTTTCTTTTCTAAACCAGCCCTAATATCAATACTAGCGTAACATAAAGTGTGAGGGGGTTGGTTTTTAAACTCCTGAGTGGAATGACAGGATAATTAATTTACATACAACTGCTCCTTCCTTGGCAAATGTGTGCATTTCATTGTTAGATGCAATGGGTTGGTCTTACCCTAAGTATCAGTAGGGAGTGTATTTGTTTATTGCTACTTTAAGAGTGATTTGAAAGATTATGGAAAATATCCTGGGAGAGGAGGAAGGAATTTATTAAACCCTTGGATTTCTTATAAACAGCTTCCCTTGAAATCGATAGGAAAGTTTTGCTTGGTCAAGGTCTGTAGGAAGGTAAGGTGTTGCCTGTTTACATATAAGCTGAGATCTGTTGGAAGTTAAGGTTTCTAACCAAAGTTGGGCTGTCATCATAACTGCTGTTTGTACTTTCCACTGAAGTCCTTAATAACTTCAGTTATAAAGAGCTTCAGTTTCAGTTGAGAAAATTGTCAGGGTTTATGGGGGCTCAGGCAGATCAAATGTGTACGTAACTTTCAGTACCCATTTCTGTACGTGTGAACCCAGCAGACTGGAGTACTCTTCAACTAAAATAGTAACCTCCAAAGAAAGATGATTTGTGCGGTGTCCCTTCAGCATGTGAGTAGTTTTGATGTAATTTCTCATGTAGTTTGTAATTAGTTTTCATACAGTGCATGCTTTTTTGAGCAGCTGTTCAGTGGACTTGCACCCCAAATCTGCTTTATATTCTTTCTACTATATTTCTTAGTATCCGCTCTCACAATAGTTGTAAAAGCCATTTTCTTCCCCTTGACCTTTATGGCTAAGTCCTTTTAGCTAATAAGTACCCTACAAATGAGTTAATTATCCATGGAAAACTCAGACAAATATAATTCCGGTTTTCTACTGTGTGACTAAACATCAGAATATAAGGATTCTTTAATAGTCTAAATTTTCCAGTCATTGATGTTTATGAAGGTACTGCTTAAAGCTTCAGAAGTTGCATACTAGTTTTTCAAATAAAGCACAAATCAGACTCTTGACGACTGGGTTCTTTTTTGTCCAGAGTGTTCCTGTGGCTTCCAGATAGTATTTGTTCCATGCTTTCTTAAAAGGTCTCTTGAATTACTGTCCCTTCAGAAATGTTTTCTGCAACATTGGCTTTGTTTGTAGTCTTATGAGAGCTTGCGAAAGGAAAACATTGGGTTGGTTTTGTGCTGTGATTCTTACAGAGCAGCAGCTTCTTGTTGAATGTAACATGGAGAAATACTGTTTCAAGCAAGCAGATGGATTTAATAAACTCCAGATGCTTTGATGAGAAGCAGAAGGGAGGCAGTTTTCTGTTTGGAGGCAGGGATGCAGGAGGAAACTCAGAACACCTAGAAGCGATGTTTGGGTTGTGATGGGGAAAAGGGTGTGTTCAGGTGCATGCTGTTTAGCTAAGACTGAACAACCTGGTTTTGGGGTGAATCACTTGGCAGGTTCTTGGCTTCACTCAGGTCAGGGGGTCTGCATACCTTCTATCATACGTGCTAGGATGGGTTTCCTATATTTAATTGTAACTTTTTGCTGGTCAGATGCTTAGAAAAATTCGCCTGAATGGTAGGGAGATTTAATTAGTGAGACCTGAGTTTTAAATCTTTGTGGAAGAACTTTTATAAGCAATTGGAAAAGAAAAAACATAGTGTGGGAGTTACTGAGGTACTATTTTTATATTTTTTGTTTGCACCTGACTTTTATTTTATGTTGTTAGTACTGATTAGTACAATCCTGGCTGCTAATGCTCTCAGCTTAGTAAGCAACATACTACTTAAAAGCGAGTGATTCTCCTCCCTAGTGGGAAATGTTTGTAATAACTCATGGGGTCTGATGCAGCTAAGTGCCTATAATTAACAGCACCACTCCATCTGTTCCCACCAGTCTGTTATTAGTCTTCCTCAGAGTCATTACAAGTTAAAGATTGTTATAACAAATAATGGGACTCCTGCTGATGGAACATGTGTCTAGGAAAAAGAAGTCTTTGCTTTTCTGTAATTTCTGTCAATTTTTGCCGTCTATTTGTTTCCTTAAATCTGACACAAATAAACTTCCAAAAGTGTGTACATATTGTGGCTTACTTCTGTCAAAGCCACTGCAAATAGATTGAAGGAGTTGCTTATAGCTCAGTGATCTAAACTATTCAAAACCTTCACTGAACTATTTGAGAAAGCAAAGCTCAGTGTAGCGCTTACTGAACTGCTGACTGTGCATAAGTGAGCAGTTGAATTTTTTTCCTACAAGGCAAGCTGCATTTGTCTGTAATTTCTGAAGTTACATTTATAGCCCACACATAATTATACCACTTCTTTAAAAAACATCACATGCTTGCAAAACCCAGTATTTCATTTAGGAGTGTATTTCTTATGTTAACTTTTCTAACAGGCTTTCAAGTTGTGTTTCTTTAATAAAGAGCAATTTGCTTTTCTTGTTTAATTTTAAAGTGCTTCTGTTTACATGTGTCTATACACACAGATAAAGCATCCATTAGTATCAGTGGAGAGGAAATGGGGAATTTTCTGAGCTAAATGTAAAGTCTCTAAGTATTAGAGAGCCAGGGTTTAAATACATATCTTCATTTTTCGGGTTCCCTTTTTTCTTCAGGTAGATTAGGATGAAAGGATGCCACCACTGAGCAGTATTAGATCTTCACAGAAGAAAAATTTCACCTTATCAGTTGCAGTTCTGTATTTTCCACATATATAATACACTGTCAGCAATATATCCACTTTCAAAGCAGCATAGGATTCAGTTGAGACACTGTTGTCACAGTGCTCCTTGCCCTTGGCCATATCTTTCATTGGTTTCATTATTTTATTGCCTTCATTATTTCTGAGGTAGTAATAGAGCACAAAGTAGTGTATCATTATCATTCTGCAAGTAGGCTGAGAAAAAGATTCAAGTATCACTGTATTTCCTCTGTGCTTTTTATAGAGCATAGAATAATGTAATTAAAACCAGCAGAAGTCTTTAATAGCTTTTCAGCTTGTTTTTTCTTAAACTCATTGTCATCTGTTAAAGCAGGGGATGAAAAATGATCTTGCTAACGATACACATTGGAACAAGCTTGTGTCAGTCTTTGCAGTGAAGCATCTGGCAGAATTCTAAGCATCTGATTGCTTATTCCTTCATCTGTTTTTCTTACCTGGAGCAGCAGCAATGATTCAGCTCTGATCGTACAAAAGAATGCAAAACCCCCCTGCTTTTCCTGTAAGGCCCCAGAACAACTGGGAGTTGACTGGAAAAGCTAGGGAATTGCATGACTGATGTTTTAAGGTGAAAACATCTTTCTGAATTTCTTGGAGCAATATGCCCATCCTGGTTTATGCTGTTAGACAGGAAAAGTGCAAGGCTTTTTGAGCTGTCTGCTTCTCAGGCTGCACTGTCTCTCTTCCATGCATGAATTTCCTTTGGGTAACAGGTTGATACCCAGCAAAGCCCTCTCTCCTGAAAGCAGCTCAGAACTTTTCATCACTGAAGTTTCATGCTTCTTTTGCTGTTGGAGGCTTACTTCAACTGCCGCCTTCTACAAAAAGACTCGCCTCTGTGGGATGTGGTTGAAATCTGTGTATGTTGTGTACTGGGTGTAAAGCCAAGGGGAGTGCTTTGCATCAACAAGGTCTGAATGTCTGCACTCCTGTAGTGTCTGCAGCTTCTGGAAAAGAGATAGCAAACAGTTTTCTTTCAAATTCAGCACAAAGACTGTGAAGCTTTTGGGGTTTGCAGAGGAGAGCATGGGGCGAGAATGTCTTAAATGTGGTGTTTGCCCTTTGTCTGCAGAGCTAGGAAGTGGGCTGTTTTGAAATAAAGTCTACGGGAAAGGGAAACCAGGTTTCCACTATTCCCTCTGTTCTAGGTCATCCAGATAATCAGTTTTTCATATTTAGGGTCTTTTTGCTCTAACTCACTTTTGGTTTGAAGAAAACATTGCATTAAGGAAGCCCATGGTAAGGAAAAGGATGGAAAATACTTATTTAACAGTATGGAATGGAATCCTGAGGATAAGCACACTTGGTGGAATTTAACATGACCTCTCCACCTTACCTCCAGTCACCTTGGTCAGTCTAGAAGACACCTGTGGCAAACACTAATTCCTTAAAGAAGTTAGGACCCTTGGGGATTTAAATGAACTAGTGATTTTCATATTATATGCTCCTAGCATCTGGGAATTGATGTTTAGGGACTTCCTAAGCATCTGCTCCATCACGTTTAATAAATATCACCTGGATAGCTTGTTAACTACCTTTCTTAAGCTGATTTATTTTAGTCTGTGCAGCATCTTGTGTCATTTCTGTGTGTTAGAAAAATAGACTGCTCTTGTTTAACCAAATGGGATCTCTACTTCTGTGAAAATCTCACGTTCTCAAGTTACTTTGTAAGAATATGAGACAGTTTAAAAACTCTTTGTGCTATAGCAGAGACCAGTAATGTTGATGAGAGCAAATTGAAGCTAGCCATGCCAGGTTTCCCTAAGGCTTTCTCTCAGTCTAGATTTCTTCCTTTTCTAGGAAAATGATCTTATCAGGCTTTACTCAATCTGCATGTAGATCGTAAAACCCAGTGCAGACTCAGCTGAGGAAGTTTCAGTTGCAATCTACTAGATCTTGGATGTGAAGCATTTTATCTTCTTTGTTGCTATTTTGTATTTCTGAATTACCTTTGGTATTCTAAGAGATTTTGGGGACTAACCCTTGCGCTTTGCTTTATTAATGCAAATCCAACAAAACCCCACTTAAGGCTAATTGAGTTACTGAAAGCTACCCCTGGGTATCTGTGAGTGATTACAACTTGTTCTTGGCAACCAGTTCTTTTTGTACTCCATCCTGTTTAAATTGGTTTTGCTGACGCAGTTAGTTTCATCATAAACCAGTAAGACTGACATAAATAAGGATTATAGGGATTTGATCTTAAATTTTGCAAATAATGCTGTTATTTATACCAGCAGTAGTAGCTCCCGTTGTATCAAAGGTCAAATAATGATGCTTTTAGAGTGGTCACCCTTTTAACCCACTTGCTCTATTATATACCTGAAGGTGAGAAGGTAGGGGCAGCTGTTCAGTGAGGTTATAAGGATCAGTGTAAGTATTGATGCTTTATTATCTTGCTAATAACAGGGGGAAAAGATCAGTATTCTCCTTGCCAAATGTGGTAGCATCAAGCTAAAATGTGGTTGTATTAGGCTAAAGCCCTTTTTCTGCAGTATTTTCTAGGGACTTGATAGCAGGCTTGTTTTTCTGCCAGCATTTGGTGCAAATAATTTTATTTACATCTACAAATCGCAAGTGTGAAATCAGCTATTTAAGAGGCTTTATAGTGTTCTGTATATCTAGGGGAGATCCTTGCATGACCACTCTGCACATGTGATCTTGCCCCAGTATGTTTTTCTCTCAGGCAAGCTTTATTAATGAGTGCTAGCAAAACTAGAACTGGACACTGCAAAACAGCTCTGGTCCACACAAAGTGCCTTGCAATATGTCCTGCCTTTTGTGGGTAATAGATCCATCCACTGTGACTAAACTAGAGGGCCATTAAAGTGTAGTTGCAGTAATCACCCTCTTTAGAGAAAAAAGCATGTTAAGTGAATAAACTTGATCAATCTCAAACCTAGAAGAAGGTCCACAGGTCTTACTGGCAATAGCATCAAGGAATAAATCAAGATGGGCTGAGATCCTGCGTCAGTTGAATGGTCTTGCTTTATTTTAGAGCAGAACAGAGTAGATTCTTAGTCAGGCTTGCCAGTGAAGAATGTGCAGACTGTGAATGGGGGAAGGAAAACAATGTAACCCTTATCTCTACCCCCACTTAATATTACAGGTGTCTTCTCAAAAGTAAGTTTACTTTCCCCTCTATTTTCAGAGATTTTTTTTAAGGATGTTCTTGTTCTCCCAAAATTCAGCCCTGTTCTGAATTGCTTTTCTTGCATAAGTACTTAAGATGTCCATCTCAATTTCAGAAGGGAGGTGGCATAGTATTGATGGTGTCCTGATCACTTTCTAATTAGGATAATAGCACTTCTTTGTTTCAGTCCATTCGTTTCAGCAGTGTCTTGGCACCAAGTTCTCAGTGGTTGCTTTTCAATACACTGATGGACAGATGAGAGTCTGTAATCTCAGGAGTTCTGGGAAGCAATTTAACATAGCTCCTGTTTGAAGTCAAAGGGTGCTATACTTCTGACTTAAATAGGAGTGCTGTAAGGTCAAGAGAGCTTCTGGGAATGTCCCTGTAAAAGAAGTGGAGTGATGTACCTTTGAGTACATTATGGAATTTTATTTCCTTTTATATGTCCTCTTAATCAGCATGACACTCAGTTGGATGGAGAGACTATTAAAAGGGAACTGTCATGTTATTCAGCCACTTACAGATGTTAGCAGCTTTAGAATTAATAATGCCTACTCAAGAAAAAGACCTGGGCTTTACTGTATGGATTCAGCACTCAGTTTTCACAGAAAATAAAATCCCTAGCTGTAAAACAAAACAACCCAGAAGTTGGTGTTTGCTCTAGTCTGTTTGTATTCTGTTCATATGTCTTATCGGGTATGCTCTAATCTTCTGTTTGTATCCCTACTCATAAGTGTGAAATTGAGGGGGGTTTTTAGCGCCAGGTCATTTGGTGGTGGTTGTGCTATCTCACAGAAGAATATTGAAGCTCGTACATGCCTGGTGATTCCAAGTGGCACTGAAGCTGATTATGCTGTCCTTGAGAATCTCCATTTGACTGTTGGAGCCACTGCATCTGAAAGTGATAATGCACAATCAATAATCTGGAAGCAAGTGACTCGACACTAAGTTTTGTATGGAGAGAGGGCAAAAAGAATGGGTAAATATCATTTGTTTATAGATACATAATGAATTAGGTAGAAACACAACTTGGGCCCTCTGTCATTTTATCTCAAATATGAGAACAGGGAGATACTCTTTTTTTTTTTAATTTTATGATTTCTTTTTTATTGTGGCATGTGAATTCTTTAATTCTTTAACACAGGATCTCTTTCTAAGTATGCAGGAGTCACTGAAGAGAAATGAGCAACTCGAAGCAATCAGTCTGAACAAAGTCTGCAGTTAACAGACATACTGGTCTCTATCACTTAAATAAATTACTTTAGCTCCCTTCTTCTAATTAGGAGGTCTTCCGTGGATAGATATCCCTTGGCTGTTCACCTTTAGGTTTGTAAGCACCTTCCTCAAACACTGGTTGCTAACTGCATCAGTTTTCTGAATATATAGCTAGACCATGATTCTGATGATGCATGACTTCTGTCATTCTTTGTTCCTAAGGGTCTTTTGCTGTTATCTTGTCTGTGCTGTCTTGCCTCTTTACAAGTGATACTCTTATTACAGATTGGCTGTGCTGTTGGTAGTAGGATTGCCATGAATTATTTTGAAGTCTGAAACACCATCTCTTCAGAGCTTGAGGATTCCAAAGACTGACTTTCCTCTTTTGCTACCTGCACATAGACAAAGTGTTAGATGAGACTGCTTAAAACATCCCTGAGCACAGTAGTTCCAAAAGCATTTGTAGTTATCTCTCAAATATGACATGACCCATGAGTCAGAGCAAGTTCTGCTTCTACATCTTGCATGAAAAATATGTTTGGGAATTAAAAATGTCCTAGTTTTCTCCCACCAAATACCACAGAATCTGTTGCTCCACAAAGGGCTGTGTGTGTGTGGTAGGTCTAACGATGTTGTCCCTTAACATGCTTATGTTAAAGGAAACACCTGGGCACTGAGAACTTAAGTTCATGGCTCTTTATCATAAAATAGCTTTTGTGCCACAAGTTTATTAAGACACACATCTGTTGTGATTCTAGCTGGTTAAGAAAAGCTAAAATTAATCATGGAATCACAGAATAGTTAGGGTTGGAAAGGACCGCAAGATCTAGTTCCAAACCCCCTGACATAGGGGTTTAATAATCAGAGCACTTATCATGCAGACATTAGCTAGACAGATTATCTGTTTGCATGTTTCCAGCTTTTCAAGGAAACAACTGTTGATCTTGTGGTCCTTATACGTACAATGAAAACAGGACATGTAGGCAAGTTTCTCTTCTTGCTCTCTTGCTTTGAGGCATACAGATTACTTAGAGAACTTTGCAGTGTGAAATGGACGGACATTTGTATGCATACAGTCATAACCTATTTTTCTAACATAGACATTCCACTAACAGTCACTTTCATAACTTAATTTTTACTTTTTCAGGCAAGTAGCATTGCAAAAAGAAATTGTAGGGGGTTTTTATTCATTCAACCTTTTATTTCTTTCACATCACATTTGCTTCATTTACTAATGCTGGCTCTAGATGCTCAATTTGTGATGTACTTATTGTATAAAACCCTCAGCTATAGTGAAGCTTTAGGAAGTGAAAGTCCTTGAAATAGAGTTTTTGATGGCAGATTGAAATAAAGCATGCTCTTAATGAATAGACAGTTCTGTTCTTAAGACTAGATGAGATGTTTTTTCCTTTATTAGAAGTGGCACCCATTAACATCTAGATTTTCTTAGAAGGAAAGAATAGCTGTGTAAGTTAGAGACAAACTGACACGGGAAGTCTTGTTGAGTTGTGATGATAAAAAAATACCGAAATAACTTAGATTTATTTTTGAGTTATGAGTGCTTTGAAAATGTATTCATTGCTGTTACCAGTAATGAATATGTAAGTTGCTATTCCTGGAAATACATGACTAGCTTTTCCAGTTCATATTAATTTTTCTCAAAGGAATGAACTACTGCAAATAATCAGTCTTATACCTGTACATGGAGGGATATTTGCCGTAGTATTCAGCCAGTTCTGGTTTTCTGTATAGGTTTATCTTTGTTGGTTTAAGTACATTGGAAGACCTCTCATAATTAAAATATGAATTCCCATTGCATTGTGTGAGTTTACGTGAACTGGTAGCAAATTGCTAACAGTTGGCTAGCAAGATCTCTCTACATTAGATAATTCCTATCTCTTGGCTACTTACTGCCATGATATCCAATACTTTTGTCAGTGATACTTCTCTTCATAGTCTTGTGCTTTCTTCCTTTTTAGGATCAACCCCTCACATTTTACTTCTGATTTTGTTCAGTTTGTATTTTTTAGGTACTGTGGGTTTCATATTTTTACAGTGGAAGTAAGTTGCCTGAGTAAGAAATGCTGTGCAAGGCGTGAAGTGCTGCTTGAACAGTTAACAGCACTGACAGCACTGTAAATCCTCTTGGAGCAGTCTACAAAATTAGCTTTGGAAACCTTTTCTTGGGTAATTTTTATTAATGAGTGCAGTGTATGTGCAGGCAAAATGTTCCATCCTTGAATGGGTGACCACAGCAATCTCTCTTTCTGAAGTGAGGTCAGGTAGTACATTTAAGTGATGTTAGAGACACATTAGCGCATTCAGTATTGGAAAAAAATAACTAGACTTAAAACAAGGCAAAACCATGTTGACTCTAAAAGATAATCTCATTATGCAGCAGTGGTAACAGAAATGCATGCCACTGTTAAACCCTAGCACACATCTCCAGTTTGTGCTGATCTTGGAGATCTTGAAGTCCCATCTGATTTGTTATTTGAGAGCATAGCTGTTCAGAAGCCAGCTTTGTGCTTGCTTTGTAATTGCTCTTTATCAGGCAATTGCTTCCATTTCATAACTGCAGAGTTGGTTCTGCATGCTGGATTTAAGCTTCCAAAAGATCAGCAGTCTGACATTTGACATTACATGGTTGACCTTTAGTGGGTAAGAGGAAAAGCTAAAAACTCCTAGTGTTCACAGCACTGATTTTAGTGTGATATTACTTCTCCCCATCTAACTTGCATCTTCAACCCTGCTTGGAAATGTTTTAAAGTTTAAAGGCAAATTTCTAAATCACATTGGCTTTGATGCTATGTGGATGCAATATTTTGCATTGTGGGTAATCCTTTTATCTTAGTGCAACTCTTCAGTCCCTAAAATGGCATGCAAGCTTCTGTTAACACATGGGGTCTCAAATCTTTGCCTTCCTCACTGCGGTTTTTGTAGGGGTACGAGCCTGTCTACGGACCACAGTTCGGGAACAAGAAGAGAAGTATGAAATTCAAGGTGGCCCACAAAGAGGCCGGCTCAACAGAGAACACCTGGTGGGTTTTATTGCTTGAGACAGATTATTTTAATGACCTTTGGTTCATGTATTTTTTTTTTCCCTTTGCCACATGTAAAGGTGCAGTAGATGTAAAAGTTTAATGTGGTCTTGTACAGAAATTTGATTATGTGCAAGGTGATGGAAAGAACTGTGAACACCCATAAAGCTGTCGTTTTGCTCTATTAATAGATATGTTGCTATAACCTTGTCAGAGGCTGTGCTACACTCAATGGAAGAAGCTGCATGGGACAGGAAGTGGTGCTGCATTGCCCTTCTCTGTTCAGCTTTAGAAGCCTGTTGAAATTATCTGATGAAAGAAAAAGGGGTTTATTACTTCTTGTTTCCATATGAGGCCACTTTTATATTTAACTGTGTTAATTGCTGGTTACTTACCAGATTATACTGGAAATGTTCATTAAATGTATTGTAACAGTAGCTGTAAATATTCCTAGCTCACTGTTCAAATCCTTTTCTGCTGCAAAATATTTGAACATAAGCAAGAATTTCCTATGTAAGCAAGCTTTTCTTGATTGCATACTTACACTGAGGATGGTATATAGAATCATAGAATGTTCAAGGTTAGAAAGGCTCTTAAGATCGTTAGTTCCAACTCCTGTGCCATGGGCAGGGACTCTACTAGCTTCCAGTGTTGGTTATTTTAAATGATAACTTTTTGTAGGTACTGATTATTCCTTTCCACTGTTTTCCAGCGTGCTCAGTTGTGATGACCTGTATTTATACTTTCTTTTTTTTCTTTCCTTCCACTTAGCTGCCTAAGTTGTTTGATGGATGTTACTTCTATTTCTTGGGACCTTTCAAACATCACCAGAAGAGTGACCTTGTGGAGCTGGTCAAAGCAGCAGGAGGACAAATTCTGGTTAGACAGCCAAAACCAGACAGTGATGTGACACAGACAATAAACACAGTGGCATACCATGCAGAATCTACTTCTGACCAGAGATTTTGCACTCAATATGTGATCTATGATGTGTCTTCTAAATTCAAGCCAGAGAAAATTCGTCAAGGCAAAGTCTGGATGGCCCCCTCCAGCTGGCTTATAGACTGTGTGATGTCATTTCAGCTCCTGCCTGTAAAATGAGTATCTGTCTCATGAGCAAGGTTTTGAAATGTGGTGGGTTTGAAGCAGTTAGAAAACTCTGGTAAACACTGGTCTGCAGTTATGATCTATGTTTTGCACTTAGGAATTCGGGAGAGATCTGATCATTTCAATGAGTTGCTAAAATCACAAGCGTTGGAATAAGAGAGATAAATATACTGCATTGAAAAATGTGCCTTGGGTTCTTTAGTATGCTTTGGGTTTGCATTTAACTTAACTGTAATTATCACTGGCATTTTGTAACTAAGACTGTGCATAATGAAACCTTTTTCATTCTTGATTAGAACCAGCCCTTTGTAAGTGATAGATCATGACCCCATTTATTTGTGTTTAATAACCATTGACAGGGATCTGTTGTATGCGTTATCTCATCTGTCAGATGGCATGTGATGTTTCGTAAAACATCCTACGACTGGATTTTGAAGGAAACTCTTGGCATGGGACAGGCCTTATAGAAATTGGAGTTGAACTAGCGGCCTGTATTTGTTTGAGGCAGATGATTTTGAAAACACAGTCTTTAAAATTTAGTCTTGTTCTGAAATTCCTTATTAGAATTAGAAGAATGCCTTATTCACGTCTGTCCTCTTTCACACTTGTAAATGTGTAACTTAAATTCTGTTCTATTTTCTGAAGGTTTTTGAGCGTCAGGATCTGTATTTATAATGAAAAATATTACTGTAAGTATGGATCGTTACTATCATGATTGCTTAAAAAAATTAATGCTCAAAAGAAGTGTGCCTCACTTTGCACAACTATACTTAAACTTAGCTGTCTACATTGGAGCAATATTTGATTCATATTTGTTACAGTATTTCTCATAATTGATCATAAGCTATTGTCAGGCTTACTTCTTCACTCTGTGCTCTTATGTAATGTGCATCTTGTGTATTGTCTTAGTTTATGAATTCATAACTGAAAAATGGTGTCTTGTAATAATATATAATGACAATGATGGTTGTGGGATAAAACAAATTTTGTTGTGTTTTGCTTTTGTGTTGCTTGTAATAATTAAAGTTTTTGGTGCCAGTAAGCTTGGAGTGTCCTTTTACATGAGCTTAGCTGCAGAGTAAGTGCACAGTGCATATATATCTCAACAGGTAAATGGAAATATAAGTACTTTTCTATGAACTTGTTACAGCTATGAAGACAGCATATCCACTTGCAAGAGCAGCTCTTCAGTGTGAGAGTTGTTTTCTGTAACCATTGCCATTGGTGATCCTATGCTTATTTTCAATATGCGGTGTAGAACTCTTGGATCTGTACACTTCAGGTGTAAAAGGTTTAGTTTTCAATAGGATCTACTAGACTTCAGTAGCTGGAGTATTTTGATCTATCACTTGTGCTACACTGAATCATTGCTCTTCACTAAATGCAATTCTCAAGTACTTGCACGTCTGTGTGAGTGAGCAAAAATGCCACAAGGCTCATTAATAAATGGAACAACCCATGGTATTAATGTTTGGGGTTTTTGTGCAGATAAATACTGGCAGCAAATAATATTCTGAGTCTATACTGCATGGGGTTGGTCATTTATTTGAGCAATTGTTGCACATTTTAACTTGGCATTTCATAGCACATCAGTATACCAGATGTAGTATTCTTTGCAAAAGTAACAGTGAATCGCTGCAAAATTCTTAAGAATGGATCTTTTCTGCTGTGTACCAAAAAGACATTTGGCCCATCAATAATACTGCTTTGCATCCTAAAGTAGAGGCAGCAGAGGGACAGGTTTTAAGAGCCATTGTTCCTGAACTCTTCCTTGTTCCTTTGAATAAAGTCCTGCCTTTAAGAAGATTTACTGTCAACTTGCATGAAGAATTCCTCCTTATCATATTGAGGAGTGATCCTTAATCTTCTCACTGAAATGTGCTCAGGGTTAACTGGCCCATCTCCTTCAGGTCTCTTCAGGAATTCAGTGTTTGAGTGTGATCAGCTTGTGTAAATGGACATGCTTAAAGTGCCTCACAGAACCACAGGAGGTAGACTTTGATGCCAGAACTACAGCAGGTGTCAAAACACTACTGAAGCAATGGGTAAGTACACACACAAAAAGAGATCAGTGACACAGACCCTGCTTAATTCACTCTTGCTGCTTGTTGAAGCCAGAGGGGTAGCACTTGATAAAGCATGTCTAAAAAGGTCTTGTAGTAAGGATAAATCAAGTCCCTTAATCCACTGGATGGGTTTTGGCTCATGAAAGCAGATGTATAAAATCATGAGGCATGTGGTGAAGGGTGTGAGCAGAGTTGTGGCGCTGACAGCCATAGCCTCTGGTGGGTGCTGTATGCTTTGGCATAGTCTGAAACCAGGGAGTGTTGAGTTCATCAAAGAGAATCTGTTAAAGGTTAGTAAAGAACTTCAGCTATAACATGAATTTGTATTTGCATTGTTCTGGTAAAGTACATACACTTAATGTGTACTGATGTTTGGGACATTTGAGGAGGTTGAAGTCCAAAACTTGCATTCTGGATTACAGATGGTTTTGTTATTTATACCTCAAAAATGCTGTGAATCTCAGGCTAATGAGTTATCCCTTGAATTGTATCTATTTATGTAATTATGAATTAGTTCGTAATTAATCACTCTAGTACAAATAACACCTTTAGTAGCCATATCTGGGCTTCAGTAATGTCAGCTATAACATTACTAATTGTTAATAAATGTATAGAATACTTCTGAATGGCTGTGGTCTGTAGTCTAAGGGAGAATATATGAAGTCTGTCTGGTTTGTTTGCTTTTCTTTGATGTTGTTGCTGTTTTGTGGGGGGTTTTGGATTTTGTTTTTGTGGGTGTGTACTGAAGTGAAAGATATTTAGGAAGAGGTTTCCTTCTTGCATCAGTGTCCTGGGTAGATCCCAGGGAATATAACCATAGAATCCTAGAATGGTTTGGGTTGGGAGGGACTTTAAAGCTCATCTAGTTTCAATCCCCCTGGCATAGGGATATCTTCCACTGGACTAGGTTGCTCAAAGCCCCATCCAACCTGGCCTTGAACATTTCCAGAGATGGGGTATAGTCATGGAATCGCTTGTACTTTGGGCTGTTCCTACATCTATTTGGCTACTCATTTTCAAAGATCTCATGAGGTTTATGTATACCTAAATTAACAATAGTTCTCTTTGGATTTTGTTCCTCCGGCCATAAAATAAAATCTGCTTTTTGTTACTGAATGTTGAGGATTGATTTTTTTATCTGAGATACTCAGAAGTTACTTTTCTGAGGTAGAAGGCAGTGAGTGGCCCATAAAATTTTCTTGTCAGAGCACTGCAGCACAGCTGGATGTTGCACTATTTCTCTAAGTGTTTCAGGGAGACAACATGCAAACAAGTAGCAAGTACCAGACAGTGGTAGCTACCTTTGCTCCCAAATTAGAACTTGCATGCCTGCAAGGTGCTCAGGGTCTGTTGTTTCAGTCTTCTTTATAGGATCTTCAGAGACTGGTGTGGGCAGGAAGGGGCCTTAAAGCTCATCCAGTTCCAACCCCATGCCACAGGCAGGGACACCTTCCACTAGACCAGGTTGCTCCAAGCCGCATCCAACCTGGCCTTGAAGACTTAATGATGTTCCTTGCGATTCCGAATGGATAACAAGCATGGTAGGGTGTATTCATTCATCTTGAACTGAAGGCCCTCTCCTCTGCTTTATCACAAGAGTCTGAGGTGAGTTTGGGCCTGACTAAGCTGTGTGAAACACAAGACAAAGTTACCTATGATTAGCCTTGAGCTGAGAGGAGCAAGAGCTATTGAAGATAAATAATTAAAGGATGGGAATAATTCTAGGCAAGGAATTGAAGCTGGTTGTATTTCCTGAGGAATTGGGTCCAAACTTGATCTGCAGCAGTTATTTTATGCTGCATTCTTCCAGCAGATCAGCATTTTGGCTAAAGAAACCTGCAAATATTCTGGTCCGGAAAAAGATGTCTCTATGGAAGCCACAGTCTGTTGTAAAACTACATATCAGTGCACATTATTTGGGCAAGACATGTAAATGTAAGCACCAAATGATCCTTCCTGTGCTTTCTGTGCTGCTTCCCATTCATGTGGGCTAGCGTTACTGTCAAGGGGGTACAGAGATGAGTTAAAAACAGGTTGAGAACTGCCAGGGCTGCAGTGCCAGTAGAGCCTCCGGCAGGATTGTCTGTTCTGGCCCATCTTGTGGATCACCTGAGCTGCCAGTAAAGTCTAGATAGCAGCCTCTTGGGATCTTGTTGAGGACAGGTCCATGAAACATGGCAGAGCAAGGCTTTTCTTTTTTCCTCCTTGAGCTGTTTTTACTCTGGTCCTGGAGGATTAGCTGGTTTTGCTCTCGGAAATGGGATGAATTCGATGTTAGATTAATTGGTATTAATCAGTTTGTCCCCATATCCTTTTTCTGACTTCCATACTTTGCAAGAAAAAGCAGTTTGATGGCAAGGTTTGAATCTTTCTCTCATACCAAAGCAGACTGCACTGTGTTACAAAAGCCAACAAAGTAGGCTTAAATGTCAGCTTAAAAACTGCAGAAAGAGGTCTTTGGACCACCAGACAGTATTGGCTAGGAAATGGGCAGTAATGTCTCAGATGGAATGAACAAATATTCAGCTGTTTTAAATAGCAGTTCAGCATGTTCTATCTTTTCAGACTTGTTTGATTTAAATTAATGGTAGTTAACTAGTGTTAAATTGCCCTTAAAAGCAGAAGAACATTTTGTGTGTAATCAGATGGGGGGAAGGGAGGAAGGTTCCCACCTTCCTTATTTTATTCCTACAGAGAAGATGCATTTTCTATGCTTCAATTCAATTCCTGGCAGGAGGTCTGGTCTGATGAAGTACCAGAGAACCATCAGCTCCTGCTGTGTGCTTGAGACACCGCTGTATTCACCCAGCAGAGATGCTGAGGCAGTGACAGGCTGGGATGTCTGGTACCCATGGTTTTGTTAGGCAGCAGGGGTTGTGATGTCTTGCTCCAGTGGATGTTGGATGCATTGTGCCCCGCAGCTGGGAGAAGTTAACCATGAAGTGCCACAGTTAGTTGCATTACAGTATTTGCCCTGGATGTCCAAGTGTGTTTAAGAAGCAGAGAGGTTTCTTCCCTGATGGGCACAGCTATAAACCACAGCAGCCCTTTCTCAGGTCTGAGTTGACCTTGGGGTGATGTATGTTCAGTTGCAGTCAGCATGCTGAAGAGCAGTGCTGTGCTAGGAGGGCTGCACAAGGGTGGTGGTACTTACCTTCACAAGCCTGTAAGCTAAACATACACAAAGAATGGGGTCAAAATATGTATTAAAATATAGGATGTGAAGCAACAGCTAAGCTGACTGCCTTGCTTGGCTTTCTGAACTGATAGAAAATTACTTATTTCTTCAGCTAATCTGGGGCTGGGTTGGTTTACTCGGTTCAGCAAAATTCTTAGAGTCCAAAAAGTATTTGGTGGGGGGAACAGGCATTAGTCTGTCTTTTTTGGTAGTAATCAGCTGGGATTCAGTTGTGACATGAAGTGAGGTTTTCTGATTGCCGTACACACTCATGCACTCCGTGCTCCCCTGAGCAGGTCCTAGTCTCTGTTTGTGGGGTGCTAGTGGCAGCCTGACCAGGGAAATGTTCTCTGCTGCTCCCCTGGAAAGGTCAGTTTTGACTAGCTGGTGCCAGGGGAAACCCAGAGGAGCTGTAGTTTGGATCCAGCTGAAATGCATGGTCTGTAGCAAAATTTAACTTTTCTGCATCATAAAAGATCTGAAGGAGCATTACTAAAGAAAAAGAGGCCTTTTAATATAATTAAATATTAATATGGATAATGCAATCAATGCTGTATTGATTGCGTTAGGCACGGTAATGTTTAATTCAATAAGTCCACAGTGCTGTTATTTCTCCCTGTGTTTATTTTCTGCTGTGCAGCAATGTAATACCCCTGTGTTCTGCCCAGCAGTGTCCCCTCATCTTGGTCTAGGAGAGCTGGAAGTGGTACTGTGGGGAGAGGGCAAAGCAGCCAAGCTGTATTTTGGGTTGAACCCCTTCAGTTGCCCTCAGGCTATTAAGTCAGGATCACCTGCATGGCTGATGTAACCTGGATTCAAAACAGCTACTCTCAGTGGTATACGTAGTTTTTAAAGCCTGCACAGTAACAATATTGCTATTAATGTAAAAAGTGACCATGACCTCCATGGTCTTTCTTTCTGGAGCCGGGGCCTGACGCTGTGCTTCACTCTTGCTCTCAGCAGCTGAGTCCCAGCACCTGCGTGTGTCAACATGGGAAGATTTTCTACCCTAAGCTCTCGAACGTGTCTCTGAAGAGATGCCAGATTCTGGTTTTAAACTCAGCCAAGCTTGAACGATTTTATCTGTGGTTGTAGCAGAAGGTTTTTATTAAATTAAGAGTCACGGTTTTGTTTAACTGAAAAAGTGGAGGTGGATGTTCTCCCCAGTTTAACCCACTACAGAGCAAGTTTTCTGGTCCCTGGTTCTTTGCTTGCTGTGTACCTGTTGAACAAGGTTTGGTAAACACATTCATGAGCAGCCTGGAATAAGCAGTGTTCAAGGCCATGCTGGACAGTCTTTGGCGACATGGTCTGGTGTGAAGTGTCCCTGCCCATGGCAGGGGGGTTGGAACTAGATGATCTTAAGGTCATTTCCAACCCCAACCATTCTAGGATTCTACGGCTTTTGGCTTCTGTTTAAAAAAAAAAAAAAACATGCTTGAGGAGATCAACCCTGACTCAATAATGAGAGGTGAAGAAACTGCTTACACTGGGCTCAAAGTTGCTGTGGTCTGTGCAGCAACACACCTTCTTGTGGCGTTTCTGCAAGCCATAAGGGATTTCTTTTCCTATGAGAGGTAGCAGCCTAGGCACCCAGATGATGGAAATAATCATTTTGGTGCTACCCAGCCCAGCACAAGGACTTGGGAAGGCACCCATGTGGAGTGGTGTTGCACTGCCCACCAGCCAGGCACCCATGGTGGAAGGCTGTATTGGAGCAAGCAAAGCTATTTCATCTGCCTTACCACAGAATCCACCAGAGCTCTGTGCAATGCTTGCATAGGCAGGCAGGCAAGCAAAGGAAGAGAAAGATGCAAGAAAAAGCCTGTGTTTCTGGCAATGGGAGAGGTTTATGCAGGTACTTCAGAACTCTGTGAGGTCAGCAGTAACGTTCTCCTGCAAAAGGGGCAGCTGCAAAGTTCAGTTCCCAAATCTTCACCTCTCCAGACCCTTCTTTGCAGGGTTTCTCTGCCTGAAACAAATTGGAGAGCTCTCTTTAATCATCTTGAACTTGCAACCCCCTTTGTATGTGTGTCTGTCCCTGCCATGCCCGCTTCAGATTTTTGCAGACTTATTCACTGCATTATAACATTTGCACACCATGGTGCCCAGACATTTCCTTCTAATGGATTTTGCATTAGTAGCTAGTATCGGGAAATCTAGTACCAAAAGGTTAATGTGCATCCATTAGTCCTTTCCC